>WBZZ01000347.1:0-29301 GCA_019918135.1 Paulinella micropora
CCGTGTGATAGCGCGCGAGAGCTACGTAGTGCCCGCGGCGTTGCGCTGGCGCCCAGGTGTGCCTGCAGCCCCGCGAGCGCGTAGCGTTGTGGTTCGGCCCCCGCCCGCGGCACACGAAACTCTCCCCACAAGGGGGCGAGCGGCGAGCGGTCCTTGGTGCGCGCGTCGCCCGCGCCGGCGACGACCCGCCTGACGAACACGAACAGGACGGGCGGCAGGCGCTCCGTGGCCGCGAGCGAGGCGAGGCATGCCATCAGGCGCTGGTAGCCGGCCGGCTGGCACACCAGCGGCAGCTCTTCTAACTGGGCGTGGCGCTCGTACTTGAGGCCCACCTCCTGCAGCCGGGCTTCCTCTGCGCCGGCCAGCTCTGGCGGCAGGCAGCGCGCGCCTTGCTCGCCCCAGGTCAAGATCACACTAGCCACTCGCAGCAGTTGGTGCTGGGCGCAGACGGTCAACAGCCGGTGGAGCTCCGCGCACGCCGGCCTCGGGCGGCCGGGCCCGGCGGGCCCCCCCCAGGGCCCAGCGCCGGCGCAAGAGAAATCGCTGGATCAGGTCCTGCGCAAAGTCCCAGGCGTCCTGCGGGCCCGGGGAGCGGCCCCGGGGCAACACCGAGGCGCCGGGGTCCGCGCCGGGGTCCGAGTCCGTGGCCAGGCACTCTACCTCGTACGGCGGCAGGGCCACGCCCCGTGGGTGCCGGTGCAGCCAGGCGAGGAGGACCCTCGCCCCCTGCCGGTGGTGCGGGGGAGCGTCCGGCGACAACTCCCCCCGCGGAAAGTAGTCCTCCTGTACCAGGCGCAGGACCGCGATGCGCATTTCGGGGCTGCACAGCAGCACCTGCAGTGTAGCGTGCAAGAAGCAGCGCCAGTCCTGGTTGCCGCTGGCGTTGAACGGCGCCGGGTTCAGCACTCTGGCGCTGGCCATGGCGCCGGACAGGTTTGTGGCCGCGCCGGGGGGGGGGGGGGGGCGCTCGGCCGGGGGGGGCGCCGGCCGGCACAGCCCCACCCCTCCCCCCCGGCCGGGAGGCCCCGGCCGGCTCTCTCTCCCCCCCCGCCCCCCCCCCCCCCCCTCTCCCTCGTCGCCCCCCCCGCAGCCCCGCCCTCTGCCCAGAAGTGACTACCCCCAAAGCATGAACACCCAGTACCGCGCCTGTGCACAGTGTGGGATCGAGCGCCCGACTAAACTCCGGCGTACAGAGGAGGAGGAAAAGCCCGGCGGTTCGGGGGGCCCTCGTGTCGTGGCTATCCTGTTCGGGGGTTCCTCTGCCTCAGCTCCCACAGAACAGCCGCAATGGCGTTGCCCCCTGGAGCTTGTAACCGCCCTGCCGGAAGACTCGTTCTTGCCCACGGCAGTGCGACTGCATCTCCGCCAAAACCCCCAATCCCCGGAGGTAGACCTCAGGACGTTGGCGGACGCTAGATACCTGGGCCTGGTACGAGACGAGGTTGTTGCCTACTGGCCCAGGATGTGCCGGGCCCTCCTGGGCAGGTGCTGGGCGCTCGCTAAGCTTGAGGGGGCTATTAATCACTTTAGCCAGCCCTCGCCACCAGAGCAACTTCTGCGGAGCCGGCTGATAGCTTCATCCGACGAGCTCCGGATACTAGTAGCACAAGCGGAGCCGAGCATCGGCTACCAAAGCGACGACAAGACGCCAGTGCCTTTGTCGTCGGACCTACCAAGCTGGGGCCCCGAACACTATAGCATACTGTGCAGGCTGGGCCTGGAGTTTCCTGCTTGTGAACACGTCGTACGGCTGTAGAAGAATTCTGCCTGCACGGGCTTTTGTGTACCCCTGCTCTGGAATCCCGTGGCCTGTCGGTGCTGCCAGAGGCTATGGTAACAACCAGGGATAGCCCCCCCGGTTTGGGCGTATGGGAGCCTCTCGCAGTTTCGCCCGCTTCGGAGTTTTGGGTTCAGAAGGAACCCGGGGCAGAGGGTCTAGCGTACCCAGGGCTAAAGACGTGTTACCTACGGCCGCGGTCACAGGTAGATTCGGATACACTGGTGGTGGAGCACTCGGGCCTCTACGAGGTGGCCGAGCTTCGACCGTACCAGGGCCTGAAACCCCTGGCCGCCCTGTCTAAGCTCGTCGGCCAGGCTTGGGACCTGGCCCGGGCCGCCGACGTCCTGGACCTGCGACACCACTGGTCGGCGCCAGGGTTGGATGAAGAACTGCAACAGTTCAAACAGTCGCTACAGCCGGGACCCGCCCCCCGTGATAGGTCTGGGGACGACGTAGCGTCTGTCCTCGGCCAGCAAGTCCGCCTGTGCCAACAGGTTCTGGCCAGCTATGGCTATTCTGGGCCCGCGCCGGCCGCCGCCGACACCAAGGCACACCGCGGCTGCGCGGCCGTCCCGGAGACAACAGTCGACGAGCGGGGGCTGTCCGCCGAGGTGGAGGTCACCCTGGTGGGTGTGACACGCACTTACCCACGGGCGGTCCTACAGAGACTGCCGGGGCTGCTGGCCGAGCTTAGTAAGAAGCCCGGAGCCGGCACCCTGGAGCTGCGGTTTGCTAAGGGTGCCCACGGAGTGGACCACGCCGAACTGGTCCTGGACGAGATCGACCATTACTATCACACTGCTCTGTGGACCATCGCGGACCGTGGCAAGCGACTCGCGGAGTCCTGTTTGCCGTTGACTGACATACACCGTACACTGGCACGGCAGAGAACCGATAGCCGGGGGAGGGCTGCGGAGGGACACCAGGCCTATGTATGCCATGGCCTGGCGCTAGGCCTGTGGCAGATCGCCGACCTGGTGACAAACCGCACAACACCTACAAAAAGCACTGGCCCCGCACAGCTCACGGAATGGGATGAAGCAAGGTTCTTGGCGCTGAGCCAGTGGGGCCTGGAGTTCCGCTATATAGCCTACGCAGCACGCCTGTGTACCAAGCGCCGCCACCAAAACGCCCAAGTGCGCTGGAGTAGCGGTGGATCAGGGAGCACCCTGGGGCCGTACGCTACAGTAAGCGACCTTTTCGGCTCTGCGAGGGTAGATGTCAAGGACTACTGGTGGAAGCCCGGCACGTCACTCTCCTACAAATCTCTGGAGGTCATCGAGGGCGCCAGGATTCACGATAGCTTCTACGACGAAGACGGGTTCCTGCTACGAGCTGTGGAAAAATGGCTAAGCGAAAGAAAAGAACTGGAAGGGATACTGCAAGCCTTGCAGAAAGCGCACCCGCGACCCCGGGCCTGGGAAAGGCTGCGGGAGGCAATACAAACTTGCCTGGACACTGAAGGCAACAGGTTCGCCAAAGAGTTCACCGCCATCGTGGAGCACTACAAGAGGGAGCACTACAAGAGGAAGCGACAGGAGCGGCCAACGGCGCGGTAAGGGGGGGGGGGACACGTCACGCGTGCACGGCAGGGTCTCCGCAAGGGAGGGGAGAAGCCTGGATCCCGTTTGTCTTGCCGGCAGGCCGGGCGTCGATCAAAAGCAGCAGGAACAAGATTTAGTAACATTAAATTGTGTGGCCCCCCCAGACTACGTTTGGTGGTGCTCACCTCCTACTTGACCCCGGGGCATCGTACTTAGCTGTCCACCTGCCAGGAAAAGAGAGGTCTGGTACGGGCGCCCTGCCTAGGCCTTAAGGCGGACGCGCTCCCCCCCGCCGTCCGGTCAACTTAGGCAGGCCGAGACGCCAGGCAGGACGAGGGCAGGGGAGAAAGTCTCTCCCTGCCTGCCCGTAGTGGGGCTTTTCCCCTGTCTCCCCCCCTCGCCCTGACGCGGGGGCGCCCCCCCAGCCAGGCAAGCTGGCCCTGCCGGAGAGGTCCGGGGGCCCCGCGCGAGCTCGCCCCGGCCTGCTCTCCCCCGGGTGAGGAGCGCGAGGGGCGGGCCAGGGGCGCGGGCTGCTGCCGGGGGAACGGGGCGGGGGGAGGGGGCTGCTGCCGGGCGAGGGGCGGCGGCGCGCCGGCCCCCAGGGGCCACCGGCCTGGGGGGAGGAAGCGGGGGGGGGGGGGGGGCAGGGGGAGGCCACGCCGGGGGCGGCGGGGGCCGGGGGCTGCCCACAACGGCCGGCACCCCCCCCCCCCCCGATGTCCAGCGCGCCGCCGGCCCCCGCCGGCCACGAAGACGACCTGCAGTCCCTGCTGTTGCAGCGGCTGCGCCAGGCCTGGGACGCGCGGCTGCAGAAGCTGCAGACGGCCCCCCCGGCCCGCCCCCCCGCGCCGCCGGCCGCCCACACGGACCCGTGGTCCCTGCGGCAGCAAGGAGGGCTCCAGGGGCTGGTCGGGGAGTGCGCGTTCCGGGTCCACGAGGCAGTGCGCGACTGGCAGGCCGCGCACGCGCGGGCGCACGGCGTGCGGCCCTTCGCGGACTGCCCCCCCGAGGAGGACGAGGACGAGGCGAACGGGCCGGCGGCTTCGGCCGGCGCGGCGCGCCTGCAGGAGGTGCGGGCGACGCTGGATCTCTTCCTGACCGAGGGCGAGCCCCGTTCGCTGGACCAGAAGAGGTTCCACGACGCGATGCTCGTGTCGTGCGCGGAGCTGATCTTGGGGCAGATCGAGTTCCAGCGCGAGCGGCCGGGCCTGCTGGAGCAGCTCGGGCGCACCACGTACCCGTTCGGCACGCTGATCCTGTGCCCCCACCGCTGGGGCAAGTCCACCAGCGTGGCTTGCTTCTGTGCCGCGCTGCTGTACCTGTGCGGGCGGGTGAGGCTGCTCATCCTGGCCACGCAGATCAAGTCGGCGGCCCTGCTGATGAAGTCGGCCCTGGTGTACTTCATGCAGCTGCCCGGCGCGGGTGAGCGCATCATCGAGAACAACGCGTTCCGGCTCGTGGTGCAGGGCCGCGGGGTGCGCGGCTCGCGGGCGCAGGCGCTGCGCACCGGCAGCGTCAACAGCATCACCGCCTGTGCGCCAACCGAGTCCAGCGTGCGCGGTGAGAGCGCCAACCTGATCCTAGTGGACGAGACCGCCTTTGTCAGCCCGCACATCATGGCGGTGCTGGCCCCGCTCCTCACCGTGGCGGGGACCAGCATTATCTGCATCTCCACCCCGGCCGGCTCGCAGAACTGGTACACTCGGCTCTTTCTGCCGCCCGCCGGCCCCGACGGCCCCCCGGCCGAGGACATGTTCCTGCGCTTCCACGTGGACCTCTTGTGCCAGGCGTGCCGGCAGAGCGGCGTCGCGCCCGAGAAGTGCCAGCACAACGCCCACCTGGCGCCCGCCTGGCTGCCGACGTCGAGCCAGCAGCGCGCGGGCGCGTTCATGCCGGGCGGCTCACTCTTTGCGCAGGAGTTGCTGGGCAACATCGTCACGGGGGGGGCGGGCCTCCTGGACTCCGCCGCCGTGGCGCGCCTGCTGCGGCCCCTGCTGGCGGCCGAGGACGCGCACGCGCGCGCGGTGGCGGCGCTGGGCGTGGCGTACGGGCCCGCGGCCAAGCTCAGGCGCCTGGCGCGGGCCCGGGAGGCGGCCCAGCAGGCCCTGCTGCAGGCGGGCGAGCGCCTCGAGCCCCGCGGCCGGCTGGTGGCGTACAGCCTGATCGACCCGGCGGGGCACGGGGCGTCCGAGTTTGCCATCGTGACGGCGGCGCCGCACCCCGAGCGGCCGGGCACCCTGGTCCTGGTGGGCGTGGCCTGCATCAGCGGCCGCCGCGAGGGCGGGCCGGAGGCGGAATTCGCGCGCTACTGGCGGGCGCTGCACCCCGCGCTGCGCGAGGCACACTTTGTGGTGGGCGTCGAGTCCAACTTTGGCGGCTCGCACTTTGTGCAGCTCTTGCTGGAGCAGTGGGTGGCGCCGCACCTGCCGAGCTGGGAGCAATGGCTGGAGCCCGTGGCCGTCACGGCCAAGCCGGCGGCCGCGCCGGCCAACGGACTGATTACTACGCAGCACGCCAAGAACACGGGGGCCCACCTGCTGTGCGAGCGCCTGAAGCGGGGCACGCTGGCGCTAGCGCAGGGCCTCGTGCACGCCGGGCGCCCCAGCCGGCTCGACGTCTTGCGCGAGCTGGAGTCCCAGCTGCAGAAGCTGGATTACGCGGGGGGCAGCGTCTCCGGCAAGAAGAGCGGCCGGCAGGACGACCTGGCGATCGCCCTCGTGCTCCTGTGCTGCTGACTCCATGTCACCGGCCGGGCCTAGCCCTCGCGGCAGCCCGGCGCCGCGGTCCTCCTCCGTACCGACCCCACCACCCCGCCCGCCCTCTCCTCTCCTCCCTGGCTTCCCCTCTGTCCCCCCCCCCCCCCCCCCCCCGCCGTCCCTCCTGGCCTAACCAGCGAGCGCCGGCCTGCGAGGTACACTCGTCTCGGCCCCGGCCTTTCGTAGTAAACAGTCTCGGTGAGGGAGGAAGCCCATGACTGACAAGCTCCGCGCGGGGAAGGCGGGGCCGCCTACTTACAAACTCACCGTGGTCTTCTACCACCTCGGAAGCCCGGCTTGGCTACAAGACAAATCGTACGAAAGCTAAGCTACCAGCGTATGCGCGACCGGCGGATGCGCCGCCCGACGACTACGAGCTAAAGTATCTCGTCCGTCCCGGCAATCGCCCCAATCCAGTGTTGGTGCAACACGCGAGCCAACCCGGTGAAGACTTACCAGTAGGTGCAGCGCACCCGTACCCGTCCCGTCAGATATTTAATGTATGCGCGGCAAGAGTAGGGGAGGAGGCCCTGAAGAAGTCTAGCGGAAGCAACAGCCTCATGGTCACGCTGAGGCCCCAGCTTAGTCGCAAAGCCAGTGGGCTGCCACTGGCCGGAACGGTCGGGGTCCTGAGCGCACGGGTCCGTTTCCAAGAAGGCAAGGTCTTGTCTGATGTACAGAACACGGATTGGCTACCCATGCAGCTTACCCCCCGCTCGGCCTTGGCGGCTGGCACACCCCAGTGCAGACTGCAGGTCCGCCTGCACGGCTGGACGGGATCAGGCTGGACGGACCCCGGGTCCTACAAACCCGAAGGCCTGCGGTGCGGTACGCAGGAGCAACTACGATACCATCCTTGTCAATACGTCGTAACTACATGAACCTTCGTCGGATTGTGGGAAAACCCTGCGGCGCGCAAGCTCGCGATGTCCGACTACTGGGCTACAGAAGGCGAGGTTATCTGCACCTTCCTGCCGCCACCAAATGATGGCCGCGACCATGGTAGTACGCAGAAGGCCAAGCTCACGTCTTTCGAATTAGACGAGGTCTCTAAGGCAGCAGGGGGTTCCCGGGCGTGGGCCTGCCTGGCGCAGTATTTGCGTTGCGCCCTGGCACCGGACTTCCTGCGCCGGTACACCTTTGGCGTGGACCTGGTCCCGTGTCTACCGGACAGGGAAATCGGCGCCCCCGAGGTCGTCTACCTCGCGGATGGCCTCCTCCGGTCCGCCGGGGAGCGCCCTGTGCAAGCGCCGGCGTGGAGGGTATTAGAGTCCGGTGTCGCCGGGGCCGGCGCTGTGCCCGCTTAACCTAGACGATCGAGCGCGGCGTACCAACAACAACAACGTACGCCCACAGCCAGCCCAGACAGTAAATGGACGCGCCAGGGATAAAAAGGTATGGCTGACAGGCGATTGGTGCGCCAAAAAGTCTCACTTGGATCCAGCACAAGGGCTCCCGCGGCGGTGAGCGCGGTGGCTCCGGAGGCATGGTCGTCGCGGCGGCGCGCTGGCGCCTTACCCGTCCTGTTAATAAATCCAAGCAAATTAGCTCTGCCTTTTCTTGTGTCTACCCCCGGCGCCGGGGTTACTTGCTTCCTCGCTGGGCGGTAGCGCGGGGCTGGCCGGCCACGCACGGTGTGGTAGCCCGCTAGCCACCCAGGTGGTTTCCCCTTTCTTTTTTCTGGTACCCCTAACGGCACAGGCAGGGTCTAAGAGTCAGGCCGGGCTGGGCGCACAAGTCCTCCGTCCGGTCTGGGCCACGCCCACCCGTACCCGCACACTTTGTCGGTCACGGCGACCTCGTGGCGCCCCGCGGCGGGCGTGGTGCCCGCGCCCGGCGGCCCCGCGCGGCCGGCCGTGCTCGGGGTGTGCGCACGGCCGGGGGGGGACCCGATCCAGCCGGGCGTAGTACACCCAGCAGTCGTGCGCCACCGGCAGCTTCAGTGTGCCCGGTGGCAGGGCAGCTTCTTGGACGTCCAGCGTGCGCCACACCGCCCAATAAAAAGAACTCGGGCTGGTCTCGGGGGAGGCGTCCTGCGGCACTAACAGCCGGTACTGCTGCCGGCACACCTCGGCCGGGACCGGGCGGGGCACCAGCAGTGGCGGCAGGGCGCGCCGGAGGTACTGCCCCGTCTGGTCCTGGTGCAGGTCCCGCCAGGACCCCAGGCACTCGAGATCCACGATTGACTGGTCCCCGGAGTCCCGGCCCCAGTCTTCGAGCAGCCTGGCCACGGGCGTGCTGGCGCACATGCTGGCCCGGCCGGCCTGGTCGACCAGGCTCGCGCGCACCAAGAACTCTCCCCCCCCCCCCCCCCGCCCCCGCCCGGTTCGCCCGGCGCGCCGCTCAGCGCCGCGGGGCCCGGCGCGTAGAGCGTCGTGGTGCTGACATAGCCCAGGGCACACCCGCCCGTGCGGCTAGAGCCGAGCGTACTGTCTTCGCGTGTGTGGGCCAGCGCACGGAGCTCGCTCGACAACCTGGACTTGAGGTCGGGGCGGGGCCGGCGCCAGCGCTCGACGAGTGCCGTCTGCGGGTAATCCTGGCGCCGGCAGTACAAGTGCTGGCTGCCGAGGGCCAGGCTCGTCCCGTCCAGCAGCAGTATGGGCAGGGGCGCGCTGGCGCACGGCAGCCCCTGCCGCTGCCGGACGCTAGCTTGCCGCGCCCGTTGCTGGACGATGGCCTCGCGCGCAGCGTTGGGGCTGAGGGTCGCGGGGCTAGCGCCTGGGCTCCGGCCCCGCGCCCGCGCCCGGGCCGCCGCCCGCCGGGGGTCCAGCCAGCCACGGGGCACCAGCAAGCAATAGACGTGCGACTGCTGGCCAGGGGGCAGATCCTCTGCCCCCCCCGGGGAGTCTCCCGGGCGAGCCTCCTCCCGCATCGCTGGGGCAGCCCGCGCCCGCCCGAAGCTCACGAGACCGACCGCCAGCACGGCCTCGTAGTAGTGCAGGGCGCACACGCGGACGGCCGCGAGGGTAAAGGGCAGGGCGTGGATCTCGTCGACCGTCAGCGAGGCCAGCCAGAAGTAGAAGAGGTAAAACTGGCACGTCAGGTTCAGGCCGTCGCAGTCATCGCAGCGCCGGGCCAGGTCCCGGCCCCCCGGCACGTCGAGCGTCGAGCGGACTTGGTCGCGCAGCTTGCAGCGGTGCCCCCGGCCCGGCGTGGACGGGCACACGTCTAGCCGGTCCTCGAGGTACCACTGCGTCCGGCTCAGCCAACCGACTACTTCGCACACGACCTCGGCCACCAGCGCCAGCCAGGCCACCACGGGCCGGCCTTTGCTCAGCTGCCGGAGCAGCCCGGCGGGGCTGCCGGCCGAAGCCCCCGCCGCGCGCAGGAGGCGCTCGTCGTCCAGGCCCAGGCGGTGCAGAGCCCAGCGGCACTGCCAGCCCCAGTGCGCCGCCCAGGCTCCCCGGGGGTCCCGGCGGCTAGCCAGCCCGTCCAAGAAGGCTCGCCAGGGCCCCTCGTTCGCCTGGTCTGCCGGGTAGTCGCGGTGGTCGTACGCCGTGCCGAGCTCGCACGGGACTAGCTCGGCCGCCACTGCGTCGCGCACCCGGCACAGCTCCAGGTACACGGAGAGTCCCCCGGGCGTGTTCTCCGACAGCGGGCCGTCAAACCACGCCAGGTTGTTGGGTCTTTCGTAGGCGTGGCTGTAGCGCACCGCTGGGTTGCGCGTCGCGAGGCTCGCTTGCGCGCTAAACCCGAACAGCGCCTTCCTCAGCGGCGACAGGTTCCGGTAGCCGCCCTCCGCGCACGAAGGAAAAAAAGCGCCCTCGGGCTCTAACCGGAAGGCCTCCCGGTCACAGTAAGCTGCCCAGCCCTGGGTCTGAGGTGGGAACCAGGCACACGTGTCCAGGCACGTCAGGCCCAGCTGCCGGGGCGCGCCGGGCTTCGGGTGCGCGACGCTCCGGATGTCCACGGCCCCGAACACACTCACCCAAACGGGCAGATCGTTGACCACGTGGGCGGCGGCCGGTACACTCCAGCTCAACGTGTAACTCCCGTCAGCCCCTGCCAGCCCGTCGTCGTCGGGCCACAACTGCACCCGGCGGAAGGACTCGGCCGGGGGCAGACGCCAGCCCCGCGGGGCCTGCAGCAGACAGAACAGCTCGTCGTAGCACCCGGCCGGGTGCCGCAGGGTCAGGCGGCACGAGAGCAGCCGCGGGTCGGCGGCCGCCGCCATGCTGGACTGCCTCCTCCGGGCTCGCTCCTCTCTCGCCCCCTTTAGCACCCGGGCCGGGCGCGCGGGAGGCCCCCCTCCTCCCCCCCCCCCCGGGGAGCTCACGCGCTCCCCTCCCCCACCGAACGCTTCTCCCCCCCTCGCTCTCTCTCCTCCCTCCACGGCCCCCTCCCCCTTGCCCACTACGGTAAGGCTACCGTCAGCTCGTGCTGCAGTTGGTTCACGAGCGGGAACAGGAAGCCGAAGCCCCAGATGACGGCCACGCACACAAAAGACACACGGCAGAGCCAAGGGGGGCCCTCGGGGTCGCACATGCCTTTTTTTGGTGCGCAGGACAGCGGCCAGCACAGGGAAGGGGAAGGGCGCAGGGTGGGGGGGGCGCCCCCCCCCCCCCCCCCCGGCAGCCACGAGGCGGCGGGCCGGGGAGGGGCAGTAGCACCCAGGGCAGGCTAGCCCTCCCCCTTCCGTCTCTCCGCCTCCCCGGCCCCGCCCACACCCTAGCGTCCCTACTCCGTCGTCCGGCGGCCGGGGGGTGCTGCGCTCGGAACGCCCGCTGCTAGCGGAGTGGCTACTTTTTTCCTCCACCCGCGTCGCGGGGAAAAGCGAGGTAGGCGCGATTTCTTCTTCTCTGCGCCCACCCCCCCCCCTCTACCTCGGCCCCTGGTTGGAGGGAGGGGGGAGAGAAACCGGCGTCTTAGCCAATTTAGGCCTAGCTTTGCTGTGTTAGCGAATTAAATCTCTTTTCCTCGCTGCAGCGCGGTGTTGCTCGATTTACTCCTACTCTCGGGGCTTCGAACTAGTTAGGCTAGAACACGCCTTCCCCGTTCTACCTGGCCGACCCCCGTGGCGTGACGCCCGGCTTCTGTAACCTGTCTGTATAGAGCTGGAACAATCCCCCCCCGGGACGGCAGTGCTCCGCCTCCAGTGCCCGGAAGAGCCCTGCGTGGGCAGGCCTAGCCACAGTGCTCCCGGCCGGCTTAAAGTCTGCCCAGGCCCGAGGGCACATGATCAGGGCCTGCCACAGGAAAGCCACCAGCAGCAGCCAGGGATGAGGGATGCGTCTGGCAAACCACAGATCTTGGCGGCGGCCGCTGTAACTGACCATGAGCGCTCTGGCCAGCGAGATCAGTGCGCAGGTAGTCTCCAGCATCTGATCTTTAGTGGGGTAAGACGGCACGCCTTGCTGTGCGCTGTGCAACCTAACAGTCCGGCCGCCGCTCGCGCTCTGGAAGGCGTTGCTCACCGCTAGGCAAAAGGGATTACTCATATCCGGCGGCACCGGGTAAGATTCACCGTTGGGATCGTACACGTACAAGTCCAGGCAGTCTTTGGATTCCTCCATGAATAAGACCAGGGTGTGTCCGAGGATATCCGGCGACGTGCAGTCGTCCGGCGCTCCGTGGTGCAGTATAAAGGTGTTATAACGCTCGAGCTCCCGTTGGTCGACGCCAATAGTGAGACGCTTGCGTGGTAACCACTTGAGCTCCCGGGGGCACAGCCGCCTGAACGGCTTTACTCCATCGGCCAGCAGCGTGAAGGTGGGCAAGGGGGTTAGTAAGAGGTTCCCGTAGGCGCCGTGCCAACCACTGTCATAGTCCGTCAGAGTTTGCACGCCAAACCAGAGGGAGCCTTCGCGGTAACCCGGGTTGCGGCGCCAGTCCCAGTTGCTACCGGCCTCGTGCACGCTGCGCAGCCACCAGCCCAGCACCCAGACGTCCTCGCCGTGGTACTGGATCTTGGTGTCCCAGCCCAGCACCACGGGCCAGCGCGGCGGGGGTAGGGGCAGCTTGGCGTCTAGCACAGGCGGGCCAGCCAACACCTCGCGCCCGTAGAACTCGACCCCCGTGCGCGCCGCCGCGTAGCCCCAGGCCCGAGCGAAGCGCGTGTTGAGCGGGTCGTAGTGGGTGACCGTGCGCGACCAGCCAGGGCGCGGTGCGTCGTCGCGCGGGCGCGGTGCCCCCCGGACACGTCGGCGGTAAACCCGGACCAGCATTTCATAGAGGCGCGGGTGCTTCTGCAGCCCCGCGGCGGGCACATACAAGCCTGGCCCTCGATAAACCACTCCGGTCAGGCAGAGGCTGGTGTCGCGCACCCAACTTCGCACCACCATCTCCGTGTCCCAGTCCTGGCTGGGCTCCAGGGCCTGGTATAGCGCTTGCTGGAAGGCAGCGAGCAGGGTGTATAAGGGCACGGGCTCGGCGCGCGCACTGGCCCGCACCCCATGCCAGGCCAGCAAGCCCTTCGCCCTCGGGTCGGGGGAGCGGCGGCATACTTCCAGCAAGGCCGGCTCGGCAGGCGCCGGCCACGCCAGCATGCACAGCGGATCGCTCTCCCATAGCTGGGGGAAGACGTCAGGCCCAGCGACTAAGGTACTGGCGCAGAGCCGCCGTCGGGTGTCGAGGTCGACGCGAAGCCACGGCGAGCGCCCCGCGCAGTACCTGAGTGCCTCCCGTAGATACCCCTGCTCTGCGACAGTGGGCGACCAGGGGTATTTCTCCAGGAAAGACACCAAGCTCCCGGCTTCACGGGCTGGAACTTCTGGCGGGGCTTGACATTCTGGATCCTGGAGCCTCTGGAGGTACGTTAGCAGGGCACGTATGGCCTGTGTCATGGTCCTGGTCCCCCGCGGCCGCCCGGCTGCTGTCCGCAACGAGAGGTTGGGAGCAGGCGCTGTCCTGTACCCATTGCGGGATGCACCAGGACCACACCTCGCCCAACTCCGCTTTTGCTACTAACCGCCAGCGCCACTCGGGCCAATGCAGCGTGCTGCGCAGCTTTTTAGGCGCTTCCGAATGTACAAACTCGCGACACGCGCGCAGGTACTGCAAGTCGCTGAGGTACGTCTGGAATTCTTTTTCCTGTGCTTGGCATTGTATTGGATCGCCCTGGCAGAGTGCGCAATGTGACATCGGCGGAGGGAGGAGAGTAGAAATTTCCCCAGCTTTACAGAAGACAGGCCCAGTTCAGGTTCCTAAGGCTCAACAAAGCAAACTTAGCTCCTCCCTTCCCTTCCCAAGACGTCTCCCGCCCCCCCCCCCCCCCCCCCCCCCCCCCCCCCCCGGCCCCGCCCACACCCTAGCGCCCCTACTCCGTCGCCCTCCCCCCTCCCCTGCCCCCGGCGCCCGGCGGCCGGAGGGTGCTGCGCTCGGAGCGCCCGCTGCCAGCGGATGCACTACCTTTTCCCTCCTCCACGCGCGTCGCGCCCCAGCGCCGCGGGGCATGGACGGGCTACTCTACTTGTCCGCCGCGGTGGCGGCGCAAGGCGTGTTTGCCCTGGGCCTCGCCTGCATGCTGGGCTTGTTGCTCCGGCCCGTGGCCGGCCGGCGTGGCCCCCGGCCGGCGGCGTACCTCGTGCCCCGCAACTGCGCCTGGGGCGCCGCCCACCTGCTGTACCTGCTGGGCGGCGGCGGGGCCCACGAGGTTCCTCCCGCCCTGGCCTGGCCCCTCTGACCGAAGGCCTGGTGTCCCTGCCGCTGGGCCTGATCCCAACGCGGGCCGGCGGCTGGTGCCCCGGCGGCTCGGCCGGTGGCCCTGCCGGCACGGCCTGCTGCTCGCGGCCGCCGTCTACTCCGGCCGGCCTGGCCCGCCGAGGCCGCGGTGGCCGCCTACCAGCTGTACAACGGCTGGGTCCTGTCCCGCGCGGGCAGGGGCTGCGCCGGCGCCTGTGCCAGGCCGCGTGTGTGTCCCTGCCCGGCAGCCCGCGCACTGCCCGGGCGCGGCGCGTACGTGGCCGCGCAGCTGCGGCTCATGGGCCGGGCGTACCGGGCCAGCCTGGGCCTGTACCTGGGTTATCTAGCTACCTGGCTGGCGCTGCTGCCCGCGCTGTGGCCCGGGCGCCGGGCGCGGGCGCGGAGGGCCGTAGCCGTCACGGAGCTGGCGGTCCTGCTGGCCCTGCTCGAACTGCTGCTCAGCGTCGGGCAGCTGTGGCACTACCACTCGGCCCGGGCCGCGGCCAGGCGCGCCCGGGCCTGCTCGCGGGCCGCGGTGCTGGCGGCGGACACTAACTGACGGGGGGCGGCCGGCGGGGCGGCCGGGCGTGGTAGCTAGGTTGTTTATTGAGAGGTACACGAACCAAAGAAAGGGGAGGAAGACGCTAGTCGGCCTCGCAGCCGGGATGCGGGAGCCACCCGGCGGAGGTCTGCCCGCGCAGGGATTGGAGCGCCAGCAGGGTCAGGGCCGTCTTGCTGAGCAGGCTCAGCGCACAGTAGCCCAGCTCCGCGATCAGGTGTCCGGTGACGAGCTGCGCGCAGCGCTGCCGGTACAAGTAGCAGCCGCAAAACATCTCCCAGCCACCAAAGGAAACAAAAAACACGGTCTGGAGGATCACGGCCAGCCGGATCCTCTTTTTTATCTCGTGCGGCAGCGACCGTTGCACGCCCTGGGCCGCCGCCCACACCGGGAGCAGCGCTAGCACGCACAGGAGCCAGGAGCAGGCCCAACAGAACAGCGTGAGGTGCGTCAGGTGCACCGGCAATGACCCTGGCACCTCGAAGTGCTGGTGTTGAACGCCCGTGGTCGAGCCCGCGAACGCTGCTGCCCGGCGAGGCCGCCACCTCAGGTCCCAATAAGGGAGGGCCCGCCCCGCCGACCCGCTGGGCTCGGCCCACGACTGGTCTGTTTCGTCGCCGGCGGGAGTGTCGGCCGACCCGCCCGGCCAGGCCAACAACTGGTCTCGTTCCCCGCCGCCGCCGGGGGGGTGCCGGCCGACGACGCTGGCTCCTCCCCCGCCGTCCTCGCTTGTACCCGGCTGGTGCTGACGGCGGCCCGGTCCCACGCCAGGCGGGGGACCAAGCCCCCCAGCAAGACCATGAGGTGGCAGCAGGCGCAAGCAGTGACTAGCTGGGGCCACGAACGCTCGTCCGCCAGTAGCAGCAGCTGCAGCACCATCAGCGGGGCGGTGACTGCGTACTCCAGCCAACGGCAGATCTCGGAACCCAGGCAGAGCCTAGCGGGCAGGGCGCTGGTGGTCCACCCCGGCCGCCGGCACAGGACTACCACCGTCTGCACGAGGTGGCCCAGTGCCGTCAGGAGGTGGAACCAAATGGAGAGCTGCCAGAGAGAGAGCGCCGCCGAGAGGGGTCTTGGCTGCAACCGGGGCTGAGCTGCCCCGGCGGCCAGGGACACCGAGGCCACGGACTGCTGCGCGGGGGGCAGGGCCTTGGCGTAGTCCCAGGGGCCCGCCCAGATCACACAGGCCAGCACGAGGTGGACGGCCAGCGCCAGCGCGTTCGCGCCTGCCAGGACCGAGACTGCGCATTTTAGGCTGACGAAGCGGCGGCCGAAACCCCCCATCTTTGAAGCTTGGGCAAGAGCTAGCGCTAGCAGCGCGGACTCCTCGCGCGCACCCCCTCCCCCCCCCCCCCCCTCGCTCCTTCGCTCGCTCTTTCTCTCGCTCTCTCTCGCTTTCTCTCGCTCTCTCTTTCTCTCTCTTTCTCTCTTTCTCTCTCTCTCTCTTTCTTTCTCTCTCTTTCTCTCTCTCTGGCGTGCGCGCACTCCGCGGGCCCCGGCGGCTTCCCCCCCCCTCCCCGCCGCGGGAGGACGAGACGCAGGGGAGGGGGCGTGCCTCACTCTGCCGTCGCCCCCGGCGGGTGCAGGCCGCCGGGCGAGCTCCCGTCCGAGCTAGGGGCGGGGAGTGCGGGCTTGGCGTCTAGCGGCGCCCGCCGCGTGGGGTTCGCTAGCGGTATGCTGTAGCGGACCGCCGCAAAACCCTTGTCCAAGTTAAACCACACCACAGCATTACGAGCGTCCCTGTCCAGCAGAAATTGTAGGCAGCGTTCAGCGGTCCGCACAAAGTCCTGCGCGTCCAGGTGGTCCAGCCCCGGCGCCAGCAGCGTCAGGCTCCGCTCGCAGAACGTGTTGATGACGGTGTCTGTTACCACGGCCCGGACCGTGGCCGGCCCCAGCTTGTGCTGGCTCAGCTTAGCCGGCTCCGGCCTAGCCTCCCCCGAGTGGCGCCACGCCCGGCTAGCCGCGGCCAGCGCATTCAGCTCCAGGGCTACGAAGGCCGCACACTCCCGGTGCGCCGCGCCGGGCAGGTCGTCGATGGCCAGGTCGAGGCTGGTGTAATGCGCCCACTCGTGCGTCATAGCGTTCAGGCTGCGCACGTTGTACGGCAGCTTGAGCTGGGCCAGCACGTCCGCACACTGCGCAGCGTCGGGCGCGGCCGTCGTCGGGTGTGGCGGCACGGGCCCGCCGCCGGTGATGCCCGACGCCGCGAGGTCGGGCTCGCCGCCGGCAGTGCTGATTTCGAGGTGTGGCAGCCGCAGCATCTGCCTCTCCGGTGCCCCCAGGCGCTCATACAGGTCGAGATCGCTCTTCCAGGCCTCGGTCGCGCCGGCGTGGGCATGCAGCGTTACCCTGTAGCGCCCGTACTGTGACAGCTCCTGCAAGGAGTGCAGATCCCAGCGCCCGGGCCCCGTTAACAGGAAGCGGGCGCGGGGGCCGCGCGCGGTATTGTCCTCTACTAGCCACCTCTCCGGGAGCGCCGGTGGTAGAGAGCTAGCCCCGGGCCCTGCCAGGTCGTGGCCGCCCGGTGACCGTCCGGGTCCCGGGCGCCAGCGGGGGCGGAGCTGCCCCCGGGGCTCCCCAGGTGCGGGGCCCGGGCTAGCAGATGCGAGCGGAGTTCATCGGTGGAGCCGCTCGGGGCGGGGCCGGTTGCTGCGCGCCGGTAAGGATGGAAACTTCCGGCCATCTACAGCACACCGCGGCCGGTCCGGGCAGGCTGGCCGCAGGGCGTGCTTTTTTGCCAACTCGTACCACCTCCCTTTCCCCCCTGTGCTGGACGCCGCCTTCTCTCCTGGCCGGCCGGGCGGGGGGGGGGGGGGGGGGGGGGGGGGGAGGGAAGAGGAGGAAAGGGGGCCGACCCCCTCTCTCCCCCCCCAGCCCCCGGGCGGGAGGGAGGCAGGGAGGTGGCGGCGAGAGAGAGAGAGAGAGAGAGACGGAAGGCCCGCGGCGGGGGAAGGAGAGGGTGCAGAGTGAGCTCGCCACCCCCCGGCCATTCTTGCTCTCCCCGACAAAGCAAGACTCCACGGCTAGCCCCGCGCTTCACAGGGTTTTTTTTTCTGGCGCGGCCTGAGACGACCTGCGACATGGACCTGGACGCAGCCGAGGAGCACAGTGACGGGGAGACGCGCGGCGAAGAGGCAGAAGTAGAGTCGTTCTGGAATCTGCCCTCCCAGACACCGGGCGTGCTCCCCGCCGGCCGCGCCACTGGCGCGCCAGCGGCCCGCTCACCCGCCCGTGCCGCCCTCGTCGCGGTCAAGGGGTCCCGGCGGGCCCACGAGGGCGGGCCGGCCGGGGGCACGCCACGCAAGAGGCGGAAGGTGGCGTGGTACGACGACGAGGACGACGAGGAGTCCCAGCCCCTCGTGCCGGGCGGGCGCGTGTCGCAGATGCTGGCGTGTTTCAACCGCGCCCTCAGCCGCGAGCGGCCGATTACGCTCAAGCGGGCGGTGGCGGCCGCGGGCCACATCGCGGACGGCGACACGTACGAATTCATCACCCAGAGCCTGTGGAACAGCTTTGAGGGGGGCCACTTTACGACGGACCAGATGTTTATGAAGATGATCGTGGTGAGCCGGCCGGAGCTGCTCAACCTGATCCAGATGACGACGCTGACGACTTTTTGAACGCGAACCCGAACATCAAGCAGCACGGGGACACGCTGGCCATCATGGAATGGGAATTCAGCCCCAAGGCCCTGAACCCCAAGAGCTTGCGCGTCCCGGGCACGCTGCTGCAGACGAGCCGCTCGCGCAAGACACAGGCCATCCAACACTACGGCGTGGGCTTCATCATGTGGCCCATGGACAAGACCAAGGTGGCGTACTACGAGAAGTCACTCAAGGCGCTGAGCGAGTCGGACGTCTTGTCCCTGAACTACAACCTGGTGGAAAAGCTCAAGCTGGAGGCAGTGCGCCGGTTAGTCGACACCGACTACAAGCTGCCCCTGCGTGACCTGCGCGCGCTCAGCAACATGCTGGAGGCCCGCTACGCCCAAACCTTCTCCGTCAACAAGGACGGCGTGGGGATCACGGGCGTCGAGGTGCAGTGCGTCAGCAAGCTGCGCGATCTGGGAAGGAGCCGGACATGGTGCTGCTGACCAACGAGGTGTACCGCTTTGCGCACACGATCAAGGCCGAGAACCGCCTGCTGCCCAAGTTTGGGAACCAGGAGACGAAGCTCCCGACGTACGACCGCACGAACCAGTCGGTGGTCATGCTGCGCACGACCCACGGGCTGGACGCGGTGCCCTCGCGCAGCTACCAGGTCGGGCGGCGCGACCCGGTCGACCCGACCACGACCCCTTGCTATGTGTCGGAACGGTTCGTGATGCTGCCGCTGCGCTACACGGGGGCTTCCGACTACCGCGACTACATGACCTCGCACCGGACGATCGGCATCGTGAATGGTGAGCAGGGGGAGCTGCACTACCTGAAGCTGAAGCGCGTCCTGCGCGAGTGCGGCCTCTTCGACACGGTCGGCGGCCTGCTGACCGGGCCCGGCCGGGAACTGCTGCGCCTGATCCTGGGGGCGGGGGGTGGTGGCGGCGGTGGCGGGGGCGGCGCCGCCGTCCCGGCGGTGGCGGCGGCGGTGGCGGCGGCCACGGGGACGGCGGCGGAGCCGACGACTTCAACCTGGGCACGCTGTGCGAGAAGGCGGGGATGCGCTCCATCATCACGGGCCTGATCTTGGACCGCCCCCACACGTGGGAACAGCTGCGCGCCCAGTCCGGCTACGGGCTGGCGCGCAGGGCCGACGCAGAGGGCAAGCACTCCACGTCCCGCGTGCGGCTCGGCGTCTTTGCGCGCGGCCAGCTCACGCCGAGAGAGCTGGCTGCGGCCGGGGACTGGGAGGGAGTCCAAAATCTCATCCTGCCGATCGAGGGGACACTCCACGCCGATGACGAGATCAAATACATCCTCCTGCCCCAGCAGTACCAGCAGCCACTGGCATAAGTAGTACGGACCTTCATGGCTGCCAACCCCGAAGCGGCCGCGGAGATCGTAGAGCTGCTAAATGAGGGTGGAGGAGACGGTAAAGCAGCAGGATTGGTCCAGCAGGAGTTGCAACCGCAATGGGACGGAGGGGAACTACTGCAGACCTGCTTAGTGTGTTTGCAGGGTGCAAGGGGCGCAGACGACCTCGACGGCGCTCGGAAAGAGAAGCTCCTAGAGATCGTGGCGGCCTCGGTGGCGGTGGGCGTCTACATGCGGAAGAGCAACTATAGAGTGCCCCACTTGCTCCGGGACGTGTTGTTCGGGGCCTGGGGGATCCAGCAGGGAGCAGGGGATTGGAACGTCGGTAACGCCCTGGGCGACGAGGTAGACAGCAAGCAGCCTACCTTCGTGGCGCTGTCGCAGCTCCTGTCCCCAAGGACAACAAGCAGGATCTGTCTACCCTCAAGACTCTGGGCCGGCTCTTCCCCAAAGATGATCGTCGTGCCCTGGTAGACGACACCAAGAGGATCCAGTTTCTGCAGAAGATGGACAACTGGGCCCGGGCGCCGAACCCGAACCCGCACGACCGGCTCCAGCGCGAGATATACTATCGCTTCGCCATCAGCAGCGCGGTGCAGGCGTGGGAGGCGCTGCAGGAAGATCTCCGGGAAGGCCGGACCCACAGCGAAACGGGAGACACGTACATGCTCGCGCTACAAGAGGCTGGCAGGGTCCAGGGCCGCGAGCACAGCCTGGTCCAGGAGGCGATCGTGTCCGCCGTGGCACAGCAGGGCGCCGAGGGCAGCGACGGCAAGTCCGACAGACCGCAGCCCGCGCCGGTGTTTGCCTGGCTGCAGGCCACGCCCGTAACCCTGTTCTGCCTCGAGCAGCTGCTAGACATGGACCTGCCCGTGCCGCTAGGATTTGTGCTCTTTCGGCCCAGGGTGCTCTTCGTGGGCGGCTCGGCGCTGTTTATGCGCCAGGGCGGCAGCACGTGCAGCGTCGTGTGCAAGGACAGCGAAGTGATTTTCGCCAACGACCCGGACTCGTTCCAGACGGCGGTGCAGGTGCGCTTCAAGGCCGGCACGGTGGTCACGGACCATCGCACGCTGCGCTTCGCGCCCAACATCGTGTCCGTGAGGTACGAGAGCGGGGGGGGTGTGCGCATCGCGCGGCTGCAGGCGCACGCCGGGCGTGTGGCCCCCGACGAGTGGGACCTGCTGGCCGTGCCGGTGCCGTACGACTACTCGCCTCCGCACTGGTTCTCGTCCATGACCGGCACTTTCTCGTCGGGGCTGCTGGGCACCAACACCGCCGACGACCCGTGTGCGGAGATCTTCCAGTACGCGTGCGAGAGGGTCGGCTACGAAGTGGAGGCACTCAAGGAGGCACAGACTAGCCTCTTTACCGAGCACGGCCTCCTCAAGCCCAAGGCCCACGAGCAGAGCATCTGCAGCCGGGGGGCGCAGTACACCTACAGCGTAGCACAGCGCCGCCTAGTGGACGAGGTAGGGGGCCGCACGGCGCTGGGCCCGCGGGCGGACCCGCACGGCGCTGGGCCCGCGGGCGGACCCGCACGCCATCATGCAGCTCAAGGGCTACGCGGCGGAATTTGCCGGGCAGGGCATCCAGGGGGCCAACTTCCTCACGCCCCTGCTGGGCGCACAGCCGCGGGACTAGGCGCGGCAGGCCGCCCCCCCGCCCGTCCCCGGCGACCGCGGGGCGTGTTATCGTTTTGCTGGCTGTTGATTAAAAATAGACTGACGTTCCTCTCTACTGAGCTCTCCCTTCTTCCCCTAGGCTCAGCCCACAGCGCAAAGGCCTGGGAGAGCCTACGGCACCGGCACGGGCGGTGCCTACGCTGGCCGCCAGCGGAGCAAGCACTGCTGCGTGAGGTGTTCGGCCCCGTGGGGGGGGGGGGGCATAAAACTCCCTCCTCCCCTTCCTTCCCCCCCCCCCCCCCCCCCCCGTCGAGGCGAGCGCCCCGATTAGCGCGAAAAGCCCTTTCCCCTCCCCCCCCCCCCCCGAGCGGGTGAGGCGGGCGATGGTCTTGGACAGAGGGAGGGGCGGGCGCTAGAGGCAGTTGGCCTGCTTAGAATAAAAGGTACGGCATGCTAAAGTGTGCACAAAGGTCTCTGGTCGAATACGAAAAGAGTTTCGAGGGGCTGGGCCAGCAAGAGAGGAGGTTCGCCCTGGAGCCGGTCCTGTTTATAGAAGCAGGAAATGCCCTAAAAGCCTGCCCGCATGCACAAGAACGCCTGTGTGCGCTAGACACTAGCACCCTAGAGGGGGACGCCCTGCGCAAGTCACCGTAGCCAGGCTTTATACTGCGCTGGCTTGCTGGGATAGGTTGTTCTTATCCGGCCCCTTAGCCGAGCTTGAAACCATCCAGAGTGTAGGCGACAGTGCGGTAAACGTGTCTAAGCTAGTTCTGTTTAGCGCCCATCAATCCCTGTTGAAGAAGCGCGTGTCGCTTACGGGTGGGCCCGGGTGGCCAGAGCAGCGCTTCTCCGTCTGGAGCCGGCTGGCCTCGCGTGTCCACGGTGCCATCGGCTCATCGGTGCCGGACCTAGTAGGCCGAGCGAGGGGTGCTGAGGAATTCTTTAACAATAACCTGCGAAAACATACAGCACAATTCCAGGAGGTCATCCTTAGCTTGCGCCAGGGGTTCTGGCACCAAGATAGGACCGTGCCTGTCCGCCTGACAGAGCTGCACCAAGGCCTCGGCCAGGCCTCGCCAGAAACGTGTTCCTTGCTCGGCGCGTTGCTCTGCTGGCCTGCCCTTTGGGTCCGGCTAGTGGGGCGGCTGGCAGGGCACCGCGACCAGCTGCAGGCGCTGGCGGTGGCCGGCCACGTGAAGGCCAGAATAATTGCGTACGTTATTGTCTGGTTCCTGGAGCAAGCAGGCGCTACCTCTGGCCCACCGGCGCCGCCACTCTCGTCTCCCCCCTGGCCGGCCAGCGAAGGGGTCGTGGAGGCAGCGCCGCTCTCGCCCCCTCTCCGCCCGGCCGGCGACTGGGTCGTGGAGGCGTCCGCGCTGCCTCCCCAGCCGCCCGCCTCGTCGTCGCTCCCTCCTCCTCCATCGCCGCCGCCGGGGCTGCCTACTCCGCGGGCTGGTGCGATAGTGCAGCCTCTGACCGGGCTGTCGCCGGCGGCGACCGGCCGTACGGCCTGGCCATCGCCTTCTGCAGCCGCAGCGCCGCCCTCTCCTCCACAGCGTTCCTGGCTGAAGCGCGGGGCAACCGTAGCACGGGACGCGGCCGGCGGGGGAGCTCAGCACGGGGGCGGGCCCCCGCCCCTCCGCCACCCAAGGTCGGGGCGGCTAGGAGCGCCGTCGGCACCGCCCGCCCCGGGGGCTGGTCCGGCTTCCGTGGTGGTGAGGCAGCCGGCCGCCGCCACGCCGGCGGGGCGGCCGGGAGCATCGTCGGCGCCCCCCACGGCGGGCGCCCCGCCCCCCACGGCGGGCGCCCCGCCCGTGCCGCGCGGCCCCGGCCACCGAGCGGAGAGCCAGGCCGCGGCGGGCCCGCGCCAGGCCTGGGGCAGCGGTGCGCCGGCAGCGCCAGCCTCGCAGACACCAGATACTGTCTGGCCCTTGACCGGCCTGGTGAATCAACTGGCTCCCCTGCCAGAACTTGGGCCTGGGCGGGGCAGCGGGCGGCGCCCGGCGCTCCCGCGCCAGCGGGCCGGCGCGCCGTCGGCCGGCGTACCGGGCCGGCAGGGGGCTCCCCCTCTGCCGCCCCGCCCGGCGCCCACGCGGGGGGCGGGCCCCCGGCCGGCTCGCCCGCCGCCCCAGGCACCCGCCCCCCGCCCTCGGCGGGGAGTGGCCACGCTGTCGGCCCCCCCGCCCCGGCGCTCACCGCCCGTGGCCCATCCGACCGCTTGCGCCTGCACCTTCCGGCGGCCGGAGTACGCCGCCCCCCGCCGGGCCCCCCGCCGGGCCCGCCGCCGGGGCCGGCGCTCGGCCCCTGCCGGCCCGCGGAGGGGAGCGCGCTGCCGGCCCCCCCGCCGCCGGCGGCCGCCCGGGCCACGTGCGCCCTGGCACGGCGGCCGTGCCAGCCGGGCCACACCGTCCGCCACCAGGCCCGCCGCCAGGCCCGCCGCCCCCCTCAGTGGAGGGGGGGGCGGCCCCCCTCCGGGCGCCGGGGCCCAGCGTGCAGGTTCCGGGCAGACCTGGCGTGCAAGTGATGGGACCAGAGGAAACGGAGGCCCTGCGCATCGCCGTAACCCAGGGACGGCGGCGCGGACGCCTCTGGGGGAGCTCGTTCCGCTCACCGTAGGTGCCAAGGCCAGCTTAAAGAAGCCCCTTTTCGTACCCCACTCCAGCCAAGATTCAGTAAAAGCAAAAGGGTTTCCCCCCTGGCTTTAGCTGTAATTCGTCGTGTAGTGTCAGCAGCCGGTGGGAAAGAAAAGACAGATGAGTTTAGCGGACGATCCGTTGGGGGGGGACCACTTGACCCCACCCTTTCGCCGGGGTTGGTCAGGGCCCGCTGTACCGGAGTGGCAGGCGAGCGCTTGGCAGGCCGACGACGACGCCAGGCCTTGCCCCGTGCTGCGGACGCCCTTGGTAAGTGGCGGGGGGGGGGGGCGAGGGAAAAGCCGCTTAACTGGAACACGCTGGCGGCAGGCAGGCCCCGGCTTCTTCTGGTCGGGTGGCAGGCAGGACCCCCACCTTCTGGTCGGGTGGCAAGAAGAACTGCACTTTTCTGGCCGGGTGGCAGGAAAGACCACACTCTTGCGGTCGGGTGGCAAGAAGAACTGCACTTTTCTGGTCGGGTGGCAGACGGGGCCCCAACTTTCTGGTCGGGTGGCAAGAAAAGACCACACCTTTCTGGTTGGGTGGCTCCTTGCTATATACCTTAGGCCGGATTGGTCGGTTGCCTTTTTCTCCTCCCTTCTCCCTTCTCCCCTCCCCCCTCTCCCCTCTCCCCTCCCTTCCCTTCCCCTCCCGCGGCCCAACATTGTGCAGGCCCCCCCGGCTTGGCTGTCTAGTATGGCTGTAGGCGGGTGGTGCCACCGGTCGCTTTCTGTAGTGACCGCAGAACCTGGGGAAATTCCCGTGCCAGCTAGACAAGAAAATTCTGTCATCTTAAGTGCCCTAGTAGCGAGAATCGTACTTGTGGGTGGAGGAGCGCGCGCTCGGGCGTCAGCCAGGGTAACAAATGCCCACACTGTACAAAACGGCATTGGGGGCCAATCCCACCTACCGACAACATATAGTTGAAAAATTCCCTTATTTCCTTCTTTTACCCGTATATAGCGGTCTTTCTCGGGGGCTTCCGGAGGGCCGGCAGTTCCGATAATGATTGTATATACACTGGTCCCGGGTGGCACCAGCGGGCGGCCTCGACCCACAAGTGTGGTTCTCGGTATCGGGACACTTAGGAGTCACAGGTTTTATTTTCTTGGACGACTCAGGAAATTTCTCCTGGTTATACGGTCGGTGCCCAAAGCCGCCGGTGGCACCAACCACCGGGCCACTATATTGGCCAGCCAAGCCGGGGGGGGGCTGCACAATATTGGGCCGTGGGGAGGGGGGGGGGAGAAGGGAGAAGGGAGAAGGGAGAGGGGAGAGGGGAGGGGGGTGGGGGAAAAAGGCAGCCGAGCCATCCGGCCTAAGGTGTACAACAGGGAGCCACCCGACCGAAAAGGCCGGATCCTTCCTGCCACCCGACCAGGCCAGCAGGGTTTTTCTTGCCACCCGACCGGAAGGGTCAGGCCTCTCTCGCCACCCGGCCAGAAAAGGTCGGGTCTTTCCTGCCACCCGACCGGAAAGGTCGGATCCTTCCTGCCACCCGACCAGGCCAGCAGGGTCTTTCTTGCCACCCGACCGGAAGGGTCAGGCCTCTCTCGCCAACCGGCCAGAAAAGGTCGGGTGGGTAAAACGGGATACGACAACGTAGGCACGGCGGAATGGGCATCATTCTACAAGCACGAGGGCTGGCTAGTCATCGGGGCTCAGGAGCACCGCATGGGCAAGAAGCAACTTTCCAAATGCAGCCTGGATGGATTCCGATTTTTGGAAAACCTGCGGAGGTCAGCGAGAAAAATCGCTGCAAGGGTGGGGTTCTATTCGCGGTGGCTAACTTCCTTGGTCCGTATTGCAGCCTGGTGTCAGCCCCCGTCGACCACCGGCAGCAAGTGTGGCTGCGTATCGCCTCGGGTGTTACCGGCGCTCAGGATATCTATGTGGGCAACGGCTACTTTCCCCAGGAAACGCAGGAAGAAGAGTCGTCAGAGGCGTATGCGGCCTGGCAGGCAGCTATAGCTTTTTTTGGAGCCAAAGGTCTTGTGGTCACGGTGGCGGATGCCAACGCGAAGCTCGGGCCGGCATGCAGCCGAAAAGAGGAGGGCATCGTCGGTCAGCACGGGGAGGTCGATGATAAGGGAGCACCGGTACGTTCGGAGAACGGCAAGAGACTCGCGGCTGTCCTCGTCGCTACGGGCCTGCGAAATCTAAGCGGCTTCTCGTGCCCAGTGGAAGGGTCCTACTGGTGGTCCCGGCGTGAGCAGCGCGGCATGGGCACAGGCAAGCACCTCCTCGATTACATCTGCGCGTCGCCTGGCTTGGCATCTGGAGCAAAGTTCGGAGTATGCGAAGATGATCTTGATACGGCCACAAGGCAGTATGGGCCGAACTGACGTGGAGCGGCCAGCGCCGGCCAAAGCGGGCTGCGAAACCTTACAGGTCCTTTCGTGTTGATAAGCTTATTGGTGCTGGTGTCTCGGGTAATGATCACGCTGCGAAGCAAGCGCTGGATTATCTACGCGACAAGTTCGATGACGTATTCCAGCATTGCCTACAGAAGCTTGGAGTACATCAGCCAGCGCCGGGAGGCCTACGCAGCATACAGGAGGGATGAATCGAATGCGGAAGCCCGTCTGAATTGGCTACGGCTCCGCAAGCAAATTCGGAAGGCAACTCGGGCCAAGAAGTCCGCCTCCTTCAAGCAAGTGCAGGAAGAAGCGGTCAAATGTCAACGCGAGCAATCCTCAAAGCGCTTTTGGCTACTCGCGAAGCGGCTTGGCGGGGCACGCAGAACGAAGGTCTCCGCGCCGGTGCAAAGGGAGGATGGCTCACTGGCGTGTACGCTGCCGGAAAAGGTCGCTCGGTGGGAGGAATTTCGGAAAAATTCGGTGAAGCCACGGGAAAATCCGGCAAGTGCGGCTGTTGTGGTGGAGTGCTGTGCAGAAGCAGGCTCGCTGGAGTGGGAGGAAGCCGAAGCTAAGCGGCAGTTCCACTGGAACGATCGCTTCAGAGATGAGGTGGCCCGGGCTATGAAGGAGCACGAAGTAGGTGAAGACACTTGCGAAGAGCTGGACAAGCCGTTCACGCAAGAGGAGGTCCTTGCAAGGCAACGTGCCCTGAATAACCACAAAGCTTGTGGCGAGGACAAAGTGAAGAACGAGATGCTCAAGTATGGCGGCGCCTACATCAATGGCTACTTAACGCAGTACTTCAACTGGATTCGAGAAGCCGAGAGGACTCCAAAAGCTTGGGGCAAGGGAATCATCGTCAATATCCCCAAGGGTGGGGATCCTACGGATCCTGACAACTGGAGGGATATCTCGATTATTAGTTGCCTTGGTAAGCTGTATCTGTCCTTATTAGCTACTCGTCTAACGCTCTTCGTGGATGGCCCGGATAAGCTACGTCCAGAGCAGGGAGGCTTCCGCCCGGGCGTCGCACTACGGATCAGGTCTTTGCCCTTTGGCAGAGGTTGAAGGGGCGTCAGCAGCAGAAGCGGGAGTCGTATGTCCTGTTCGTCGATCTACGCAAGGCTTTCCCGTCTGTTTGGAGAGATGGTCTATTTGAGAGGCTCTGGAAGCTGGGTGTAAGGGGCAAGTTCTGGCGCACGCTACGCAGGTGCTACGAGCAGACTTCGTCGCAAGTGCTAGTTGATGGAGCACTCACCCCCGAAGTACTGGAGGGTGTAGGCGTCCAACAGGGGTCCCCTCTCTCTCCCACACTCTTCAACGTCTTTATGGATGAGCTGTGTGATCGGCTGGCGAGTGCCCTCAAGATCACGGATGTGAAGCGGCTGAACGACATCAAGGCACTTCTATACGCGGACGACGTGGCCCTCATCGCTCACAGTCACACCGAGCTCCAGAAGATGGTCAATGTTGTGGCCAAGTTCGCGGAAGATTACCGGCTGGAAGTCAACTTGAAGCCCGGCAAGACGGAAATCATGCCCATTTACACGTCGAGCAAGGCGAAACGACCAAGTATCAGGGAGCGAGGTGAGCCCGTGGTGTGGTTTCGCGGCCAGAAGCTTTGTGTCACCAGTCAGTACAAGTACCTGGGAGTGGTTATCACCGACGACCTGAAGTGGAAGGAGCAGGCCCTGCGGGCTACGCGTGTCACTGAAGTCGCCACCGCAGGTTGGTACTCTTTGTGGTGTGCATGTGAGATACAAGCTAGGTATCGTCTCATGTGCTGGAATCAACTTGTGGGGGCCAAGCTGAAGTACGCCTTCGATGTCTGGCGTGCCCCCGTATCGCAGCTCACCAAGCTGGAGGCAGCAATGCTGCGCCCCATGAGGATGATTCTCGGCATCAGCCCTAAGACAAGCAAGTGGATTACACTCTTTCTGGCGCGCTCTTTGAGTGCGGAGCGTTTGCGGCGGGCGGCGCAACTGAAGTTCTATGGACGGCTGCGTGTTCTACCGGAGGAGCGATTTCCTGTCATCGCATCTCAAGTCAAATCCGACTGGACTGCGGAGGCCGAAGGCGCTATCAGGGACTCAATGGATCTACAACAAGGGCTTCAGGAGCTCCTAAATAGCTCAGAGAAGGACCTCGAGGGTTGGAGTTCGACTGTGGACAAGTGGGCCCTTTAGCAGGACGTCAAGATGGTGCAGCAACTGATGTGGGACAAGCGAGAGGCAGGCAGCGATCTTACTGATGGCCTGCGAGTCATCCTAAGACAAGTCTTTGGAACTAAGGAGTTCCCAAGATGGGTAGCCCTTGATGACGCGCATTATAATCTGCTTCGGAGAAGGTTGCTCAGCTGCAACAACCGCCTTCGGTTGTACCGCAGCAAGTTGGTCAGTGGCATGTCCCTCGCTGCTTCTGTTGTCATGATGATGTCAATGAGTCCCTTGCGCACTTCTTAATAATATGGGATTGCCCATGCATGAGGGGAGACGTAAGCAGCTGTTGCTGAGTATGCAGAGGCTCGGTGGCATGGCTGTGCGGGGTGCTGAGGGGATGGAGGGAGTGAGGAGGGTGGTGAGGTCGTAGGCGGTGAGGTTGTGGTGGAGGATGTGTTGCTTGGGCGGGAGCGGGAGGGCTCTGTGCGGCAGGGTTGGGATGATATGTCGCCTGTGGATCAATCACGATTGTTTTGTAAGCTTTTTCAGGGGAAGTCGCGCTTCCGCAGTAACTTTAGGCTTGCTGCGTTGTTAGGGGTTACAGCGTTGAGTCCCCCTCCAAAGTTGGATGTGTTGTTTGGATCATATGTGTCTGAGTGTTGGTCTGCTAGGGAGGGTAAAGGGAGGAGCTTGGGGTGGATGATGGGGGTGAGGAGGTGATTGACCTCACTGAGGTTCCATCAGCTTCTGTCCCACCCTCTCCCCCAAGTGACGTTGATGTTGCGCGGCGCGGCCGTCCGCGCAGTGTGGACGTCCTGGCTAGAGAGAGGGGTTCGGGAGCGCAGCGTAGTGTCTCCGAGTTCTTCTCTTCAGCTAACACCCTCGCATCTAGCTCTTCATGCACTTCACAGCCCCATCTGCCCCTGCTGTTGCTGCTATATCTGTTTGGTGTTCTGACAATGCGTTGGGATCGGCTGACCCCGGTGACCCAATGGAGGCACATGTCCAGGATCTGGATCTGATGCTATAGTCTGAGGAAGCCTATTATTAGTATTATTATTATTATTATTATTATTATTATTATTATTATTATTATTCCAGTGGTCAAGTTCTACCATCTGGGCCCTGTCGCCAGTTCGATTCCCGTCGGTGCCACAGTATTTTCATTGAACATACCGATCCGTCTGGACCAGTATTTTCATTGAACATACCGGCCCGTCTGGAAGTGTTGGAACTGCCTTGCGGGGGTGTCATTAGAGCTTATCGTCAATTCTTCGTACTCCCCTCACGGGTGAGAA
>WBZZ01000348.1:10000-15000 GCA_019918135.1 Paulinella micropora
CGCCTTTACGCCGTTTGCTCCTTCCTAGATCCCAAGGAGGCCTAAAAGACTCAACCTCCTACTCTTTCTCCCCCCCCCCCCCCCTCCCTTTCGTCCTCCTTCCTCCTCCCCGCGTTCCACCTCTACCTATCCGCCTTTAAGCTCTCTTCAGATCCCTCAGTTCATCTCAAGGACCTCTCCTCCCCCCCCCCCCACCCGGCCGGTTGATATTAAATAGTAACATGTCAATCCGTCAATCCTTGACAACTGTAGGTACAGCCTAGTCTTAATATTAATATTGTAAAAGTGTTTGCGCCAATGGACGAACTTGTTGATAGGCTTCATTGACTCTGCTTCAAGTCGAATCTGATTCAGTGAATTTTTTACGCAATTACTCTTTTGATTGAATAGAAGCAATTTAGCGTCATGTCCTCAGGCCTCTGCATGACGCTAAACTGCATGTGGTGACATGCTGATACCTGACCATGCCAGGCTGGCATACTAGTAGTTATTAATATTGCCTGACCGTGCCAGGCTTGCATACTAGTAGTCATTAATGAGGCAACGCCTCATTTTATATATTATTATATTAATAATAACTTTTATTACGCCAACACTGTTTTAATAAAATACTTGCCTACTTTCCTTCTCATGCTTCGTCTTCCCACTACTCCTACGAGTGGCAAGCTTCTTTACTACGTGACGCAAGCACTGTCACAGCACGCATATGTAGGTTCTAGTGGTCGTTAGAGCCCCCATCAACTTCGCAGCAGGTAAACTCATTCAATATTCAAGATTTTGAAGTGCTGTTTGCACAGAATTCAATGTTTTTATTGGGAATAGGTAGCAGCAGGTTTAGTTTGTCAGTGTATTAAAGGTATTGCTGTTGACATTCAAGACAACAAAAAAAATTGATTTTTCTGTTTTGGTTGGAATTCCAGTTTTGGTTGGAATTTTGATTTTGGGTGAAAATTTGAATTTTTCAAATTAACTGCTATATTCATCCGCAAAATATCGTAAATTTTCGCGAAATGTTACCGTTAAATTTGAAAATTTGAATTTTTGTCACAAAAATGAAAAACTGTCACAAAAATGAAAATCTGACACAAAAATGAAAAACTAATTTTTGTTGTTGTCTTGAATGTCAACAGCAATATTGCTGTGTTCCAGAGTATGTTCCGAATTTTGACAAACTAACTTCTTTTCAACCTATGTTTTCCTAGTTTTCACTCAGGCTCCACCGTACTCCTCTGCAAAAGCCCTTCGGCAGGATTACTCAACATAACATGTGAATTCATTTGTGCACTTGTGCGTAAAAATGAGTGCAGAATGCATCATGCAAACAGCATTTTTCAGTTAAAAACCACCATACTTGCTATTTCCTGAACGACAATAAGGATTTCAAGAAGTGAGCCACATCCTTTTTCTAAAAAAAACACTTGTGTCATGCTTGCTTTTGCTTGAAACGATGTGGTTTGAACATTTACCTGCTGCGATGCACTTGACATCCGACATGATTTTGGTGGCGCCGGCCCGTGAATTTCTGTGGCAATATTTGACAAGACCAAGCCAATTCCCGGAGAGGAAACCAGAAAAATTTCCAAAAAATATTTGACCAAACAGGCCTATCGATATACGTAGCATTTGAAGTGAAGGCCGCACTAAATTTTTTTTATTGACGGTTTTTGCGGGGTCGAGATTGGTAAAAGTCATGGCTAGAGAGGGTTTTGTGTTTTTTTTGTGTGTGTTTCTCATGCATACTTTCACGTCCCGTGGCCTTGCACAGTCTTTCCAAACGTTGTGCCCATGCTGTCTGCAAAATGGTGTGTTGTAAACTTATCTGTAGCATGTGTCGTTCTTTCTTCCCTGAAGCCCTTTTTTGCACCTGTCTTTTATCACTCCTATATGTGTTGTGTGTGCTTTTCTGGGAATGTAATGTGCTTAATCTATTCACAATCACATGGTCTTTGTTTTGCATATGTTTAACTACTGCTCCATTCTTTGTAACCCTGCTGTTGGTAATCTGTTCTGGGCTGCAGACAGGCTAAAAAAATCATGGGTGAGATCTTTAGAGATTTTCAATTTTTTCTGCACTTTCTGTACAAAATGCTTTATTAAATAGTCTCTTTGATTTCCTTCACTTTCTGTACTTGTGCCGGCCTTGTATTTAAATCAAAAAATTTCTGAGTGAGGGCCCTATGAACTATTTTTGCTGATTTTGGAAGGTTTGTTAGCAGGCTTAAGGTTACCTTTTTGTAAAAAAACTTGTACATTTAATTATAAGCATACATAGAAAGATATTACATAAAAATTTATTGAAGAGCATACAGGGAACATATGAAAACTGACTCTGATTTTTGGTAATCACAAGCACCATTTTTTGAGGTGGCAAGGTAGACAGTTTTTTCGGTGGGGGTGTGCAAATTAGTTGGGAAAAAGCGGTGGGCGACGGGAAATCGATTGGTTTGAAGTCAGTTTTTACTATTTTTCAATGATTCTTTCATTAAATTAAATGTTTTTACTTATAGTTTTGAAATGTATAATTTTCACATGATAAAGTTTAATGGATCTATGTTTATTATGCTAACGACCACTCGCCCATAGGAGAACTCACATATGATATATATCAAGCGTGAGGCATATTCGGCCCGCAGGGCACATACCTCCCGAGCTAACTTTTCAAGTTTTTTTTGGCGTTTTGAAGTTTTCCGCGGTTGCGTTGAATTTTTTTTTTTCGTGTGTTCCGACCGTTCGTTCAGTTCGTTAGTTAGTGTGTGCCGAGTCGTCTTCTCTTTTTGACGTTACGCTTTTTTGACGTTACGTCCAAACTTCCTTTTTCCTATCAAATCATAAGGCAGGTTTTAAGCAGCCGGACACTGCCAAGAATTATTCAGAACTTGAATTGAGCAGCACGATAAGAAAATTACTGCATTGTGAAAAGCAGGGCGCTGCAAAAGGATTGCTTTTCATTGATTTTTTTAAAAATAAAGTTTGAAAAAGGCGGGTAATGGCGAGAGTGTGAGGCACATTAAATCTGAGGCGAACAAACCATGTGAAGTAGTTTCAAGAGCATACTCGGACTCTTTAAATTACATCGCAGTACATGTGTTGAGCAGCTTGCCTGATTGCAAGACTGTTTCGAGTCTTGCTTCTCGCTTCAGCTAAAATTCGATACACTTGACTACCGCTTACATCATTTGCAGAGCGGTCTCACTCGTCGTTTCCGACTTACACATGTACTTCGACATGTAGTTTAAAGATTCTAGGAAATCGAATTTCAAGCAAGCTAAATTTTTTCTGCGTTTGTAGTTGCTGTCGATCAAAGTACGTACATAGGAACAAGACTTGTCACAGCACGGTAAACCAGCCAGAAGGAAATGTCAGAAGATTCAGACCAAGAGCAGCAACTAATCAAGAAAGCCAACACATCACAAGATTATTATGATAATGAGATCACCCGCATGAAGACTTGGAAATGTTGTCCCAAAAAGTGACAAAAATCGAGCAGGATGTCCAGAATGTGAACGACAGATTTCAGCGAGAAATATCGCCGATGTTTGGAAAAGTCATGGAAACAAAGATTTGCAAAATCGTCGATTGCGGTTGTGCTCAGTGAATCGGAGCAGTTGTCGCAAGAGGTCGTAGAAAAGTACTTGTCGTCGTTGATGAATAAAGTGTGCTGAAAGGTACCCGCGCATAAGAATCTTAAAAAAGCAGATTTTACGAATGCTTCCAAAATTCATTTTATACTATTAGCTTTTATGCATAAAAGGCGCAACTGTGAATTGATGCATCAGACGACCCATTCAGGGAACGTGAAAAATCGTTTTGGCTGTTTCCAATGTGTAGCTTTTATGCATAAAAGCAGTTCCTGTCTGTACTATTTTTTCTGGTGACACCACAGCTCAAAACCACTTTGGACACTTTGTTTTCAAGGTCGATGTTCGGAACTGACCAATTGGGTCTTTCTGAAATGATCAGGTTTTATGGAAACTGCAGGCCCCTCGTTATGATTTTTTTTTTATGTTTTTGCTTCATGCTGATAATTTTTTTTTTTGCTTTAGCAAAAAAGTTTTTTGGGACAGTTTTGCTTTGTTGCTGTGTTGTCCACACTCTCCAAAATAATTTTGAGCTGATGTGTGAAAAAACATTAACAAGGAGTTTGAACATTTGCATCATGGTGGCGTTCTGTCAATCCCAGAATGCATTTACACTCAATCTTGCAGGAACACGCTTGATCGTCACAACCTTTACACTGTTCCGGTCCCAACAAGAAAACAGAAAGTTACTAGGAGGAACAAGCAAACGTGTTTGAAAAACCCACAGAGTTGTCTAGACGAATCATCTATGATATTCTTGCCTCGCAGAGCAGACTGTTGGTTGCTTGCATAGGCTCTGGCTCAGAAATCATCTGCACCCTCCAAGCCAACATGATCGTCACCTGCTTGGACATTATATACATTAATGCTACCAAGGATCGTGTCAGCAAGTTTCTGGAGCTTGGTCCCAAAAATAGCAGGAAGCACAAACAAGCTGTTGCAGGAGAGCTCCCTGAGGAGAAAGAGGATGAAAAAGAAGAAGACTCGGAAGACGATGATGATGGGAAGGTCGACGTGACCCTTGCCAAGAAAAGTTACATTGGATGGTAAAAATCTTCTGTCTACGCCACACGCTGAGTGTGCAACATCCTGTTTAACGTTTGGGAATTTTGACATTCCAATTTGCCAGAAATGCAACAGCACAGTTCACAAAGTGTAATAGAAGACAAGAGAAAAGCTGTCAGATTAGACAGATTAGTACGATCAATGCGATTACACCTGCAGCGTAGAGGAAGGCGATTGCGACAAGCAGGATTGCTTGTTAGCTGAAGGTTCCTTCTGCTCCGAAGAGTGCAACAACAGTTGGCATGACATGATTATCAATTCAACCCACTCTCTTCCCGCTGCTACTCAGTAATACACTTTGATTCAAGCACTGTTTTCGAAATATATTATATTTTTTGAAAGTATTTTTCATTAAAT
>WBZZ01000348.1:20000-35000 GCA_019918135.1 Paulinella micropora
ATAGATAGATAGATAGGTAGGTAGGTAGGTAGGTAGATAAAGTGTGCCTGCGTTTGTGCATAATTCATTTATGCGTAATTGAGCAAAAGTGTATTACCTACCTACCTACCTACCCACCTCCCTACCTATCTACCTATCTATCTATCTATCTATCTATCTATCTATCTATCTATCTATCTATCTATATCTATCTATCCTATCTTTCCTTTTCGATGATGCCAGGTTCTTGGAGAATGTGGAGGACCATAAGCATGTGACCTACCTAGCTACCTATGTACCTACCTACCTACCTACCTACCCACCCTACCCTCGTACCTTCCATCTGTCGGTCATTCTAGGTTCCTGGAGAACGTGAAGGACCACAAGGACGTGATTCCTTTCCGTGTGCACACGGGCGGTATCGGCCACCCCGCCCAGGTGAGTTTATCCCCCCCCCCCCCCCCCCACCCCTCTCTCTCTCTCTCTCGTACAGAAACATTGCACCGCACACATAAATACAGTTTCTCACGTAGGCCTACAAGCACAACGCACATATATCATGTACACACACACAGACAGTCTGTCTCTCCCATCTCTCGTACCTACCTACCTATCTTCCTTTCTACCTACCTACCTGCATATATTTCTCTATCTACCTTCCTATCTGTCAGGCCAAGAAGCACAAGCACCCCAACGGTCGCTGGCCGGTCAAGTCGTGCCAGTTCATGCTGGATATGCTGCTCAACGCCGAGAGCAACGCTGAGGTCGACTATCCCCCCCCTTCCCCTTTCTCTATCTCTCTCTCTCTCTCTCTCTCTCTCTCTCTCTCATTCATGCTGGATATGCTGCTCAACGCCGAGAGCAACGCTGAGGTCGACTATCCCCCTCCCCCCCCCCTCCCCCTTCCCCTTTCTCTCTCTCTCTCATTCATGCTGGATATGCTGCTCAACGCCGAGAGCAACGCTGAGGTCGACTATCCCCCCCCCCCCCCCCCCCCCCCCCCCCTTCCCCTTTCTCTCTCTCTCTCTCTCTCTCATTCATGCTGGATATGCTGCTCAACGCCGAGAGCAACGCTGAGGTCGACTATCCCCCACCCCCGCTTCCCCTTTCTCTCTCTCATTCATGCTGGATATGCTGCTCAACGCCGAGAGCAACGCCGAGGTCAGCCAGCGCTCTTCTCTCTGTCTCTCTCTATCTCTCTCTCTCTCTCTCTCTCTCTCTCTTTCTCTCTTTTTTTTTTTTTTTTTTTTTTTTTTTTTTTTTTTTTTTTTTTTTTTTTTTTTTTTTTTTTTTTTTTTTTTTTTGGCTCTCTTTCTCTCTCTTTCTCTCTCTCTCTCTCTCTCTCTCTCTCCACCTACACACACACACACACACCTTTTTCTGTATGTATGTTCATGTATGTATGCACTTATGTTGCTGTGACAGAGCCAGGGTCTGGAGCCCGAGAGCCTGTACGTCTATCACATTCAAGTTAACCAGGTCGACCAGCTCTCTCTCTCGCTCTCTCTCTCTCTCTCTCTCTCTCTCTCTCTCTTTCTTTCTCTCTCTCTCTCTCTCTCGCTCTCTCTCTCTCTCTCTCTCTCTCTCGCGCGCGCGCGCTCGCTCTCGCACTCGCTGTTTATTATACGCATGCATGTTTTGTGTATCTATCTACATCTACATATGCATGGATCCTCTTTCTTTCTCAGCTTCCTAGATGCGCTGCCGCATTTACCGTGCCCATGTTTGCATATCTAGATGTACACTTACATATATCCTCTCCTTCTTTCTCAAGTTCCTTAGATGCGCCGCCACATTTTTCTGTGCCCTTGTTTATATATTTAAAGAAACACTCTCGCTTTCTTTGTCAGGCTCCTAAGATGCGCCGCCGCACTTACCGTGCGCACGGTCGCATTGGCCCCTACCAGTGCAGTCCGTGCCACGTGGAGATGATCCTGTCGCAGCAGGAGGAGGCCGTGGCAAAGCCCACCGAGGTGTGTGTGTGTGTGTGTGTGTGTGTGTGTGTGTGTGTGAGTGAGTGTGTTTGTGTGTGTGTGTGTGTGTGTGAGAGAGAGAGAGAGAGAGAGGAGAGACAGAGGGTCCTTTCGCAACAGGAGGAAGCAGTGGCCAAAGCCACCGACGTGAGATATATGCGCCGATGGGGTGTGTGTGGATAGACGGTAGATTGATTGACGACTTGATCGAGTGAATGGATGGATAGATTGATAGATGAATATATCGATAGATGGATAGATGGGTAGATGGATGGATGGATGAAAGGAAAAGAAAGGAAAAAAGGGGGAGAGGAGAGGAAAGGAAAGGAACGGAAAGGAAAGGAAAGGTAAGGAAATGAAATGAAACAAAATGTGTGTCGATAGGCTCCTAAGCGCAAGCGCCGCCAGCGCCTGGGCCAGGGTGCCACCGCCGCCATTGCCGCCGCCCCTGCTGCTGCTGCCCCCGCCGCTGCTGAGGAGTAAAGCTAGCTCGGCGTCCAACGCTAAAGTCACAGTCACTTCCCCTTTGATTAAAACTCTGTCGATTTGAAGCCGCAGATGTTACTGATGTATTAATATTGCTAGGACAGTCTAAGTCAACAAAACTTGATTTTACTGTTTTTGACCGGCCCGTTAGATTCTCCTCTGCACGACGTTTCGACTTCACTATCTAGTTTTCTATTTCGTTCAGGAATGACTTGAAACGATCAAGTCAAAGTTCTTTTTAGAAAAGATCAACTATTATGTATTGCCCCCAACGATAGCTCGTACAAAGTCGGTAATGATCCCATCGCCTTCCTCGGTTGGTCGTTGATAAGATCATTCCGCGCTCTCCTTAGTTGCGCCTCTGTGATCTTCTCCTTCTTTCCGCTATGCTCTCGCGGAGACTTAGACTGAGTCCCCACCGCGCTTATGCAGTCAGACTTCTCCTTACTGTCCACCTCACTCTCCTCCTTCTCAGCTATCGGTGCCCGATAAGCATCGTCTTGGTCTATGCCAGCCTCCTTGTGGATGGGCGCCGCACCTCTTTGAAATAGTCCTTCATCCGTTTAACGCCTCCTCAACGGATTCATCTTCCAGTAAGAAGGGATCATACTTAATCAGCCTTCTTACATTCACAATTTGCACCTTCCCTCTATCACTGATCTTGTAGTTCAGAGGTCACGTCTGTTCCATAATCTGATAAGGTCCTTTCCAGTGAGTGAACAGCTTAGAGCTGACTCCTTTCGGGACCTGAGGATGATACAACAGTACAACATCCCCAACCTGAAACTTGATCTGATCCAAGTGCGCTTGTCGCACCCCTTCAGCATCAGTCTTTCGGCGCTCCGCCTCTCTATGCGCCCTGACTATTTGTTCCGCCTCCATCTTCACTCTAAGTCTCATCCCAAACAACTCATCCGCATCCGCTCAAGTGTCTTTTAGGTGAAGGAGCGAAGTCGGGATATCAGGCTCACGCACATATACTAACTGATATGGCGAGATTGAGCTCTTCGAGCCTCCTAACGCAGTAGAGGGTAGACAGTTCATTGCAAACGCAAATGATGGTGCTGCCTTGACCCATGCTCTTTGATTCTCCTTCTTCGTGCAATACATCTTTAGCGAGACTTTGAGGGGTCTGTGTACCCGCTCGATTTTCCCATTTGCTCGCGGTTATAGGCAGTAACATATTGCCATTTCATCCCGTAATATTTAGATAGTTTGTCGATGACCTCGTTATTAAAGTCCGAGCCCTCGATCAGAACATATCTTTCTTGGTACTCCGATCTGTGAGATGATCCTATCGATCAGCGCCTCTGCCGTCGTCTTGCCGGTAACGTCTTTGACAGTGATGATCCACACATAGTTGGTGGCTCTGTCAATAGCCGTAAGGAGGTATTTGTAACCATCCTTCGATTCTGGGAAAGGTCCCACATGATCAATGTGTATAAACTCAAACATCCCCGCATGAAGAGGAAATTCACCAATCAGGCCGAAATTTGCCTTCAGTGGTGTTTTGTTTATCTTGCACGGGATGCATGCATCCACCGCCTGATCTATCTCCTCCTTCATCTTCTTCCACCAGAATCGCCTCGCTACGAACATGTGAGTTCGTTGTCGACCCGGATGCGCCAAAAGTGGGCAATTGTGGGCTGCGACAAATATAAATCGTCTCAGACTCTCCGGTACCCAAAGGGTCCATTTGTCCGGCTGTGACGCATAGCGACCGTGAAGCGTTGTAATGTACTATTAATACCCGTTACTCCACCTAGTCAATTTACCGGTAATTTTGATAGTCTTAGTCATAGGCAGGTTCATAGGCCGGACAGTTAGAAATACCTTTATTACTGACAAGGACACTTTCTAGAGTATTCGCGAATCATAGTCTGGAATGCCTAGAATCAAATGAGTATTACCATTCTGTAAAGGTCATAACATCATAAGTTTGTGTGACCCAAAGTCATTAAAAGTCTTTTCTTCGGTTATTCTTTACCCTTAGCGGGGTAGCTTCCCTAAACTCTGCGTTTGAGTGATAGATTACTTTGGTTATGAGCCTTGACAAGGATGCAAGCGTGCCAAAGCACGTATTGAGTCAAGTGCCCATATTCGAGGGCAACGACCAAAGCTTTTGGCCTTGGTCAAGCAAGTTTCAGAAGCACATGCAGGGGATATCTGTCCACGTGGCAGAGATGGTATCTGTGGCATTAGTCGACCCAGCTAAAGCCAAAAGGGATTTTCCTTACGACGAAGCAAGGGCTAAGACTGCAGAAGACTTAGAAGAGCCCGACACGCCCATAAGTGATAGTGAGGAAGATGAAGAGTCAGACACCTCTCAGAGAGGAAGACAGAGACCCCAGACAAAGAAAGAAGATATCAAACAGCCAGAAGGTTGGGATAAAATGACAGCAGAACGAAAGAGAGAGTGGAAAGAGAAAGAAACGAGGAAAAAGAAAAGACAAAGTATGAAACAACACACAAGAAGAAAGACAGCTATCCGCAAAGAGAAGAAATATTATGAAAGGATGAAAACTTTGCAGTTATGTCTGTCTGTGGCTTTTTCCAAAGACAATGTATCTAATTTCCTGCGAACACAGAAGACGAAAGGACCCATTGAAGAGTTGATAGTAGTAAGAGATCAATGGGGAGGCATTTCCGGAGCAGGTAGGTACATGTTAGAGGAAGAGTTTGAGAGAACGAGACCAAGGGCAGGTCAGAGGTATGTAGACTGGCTAAATGAATTTCTCGCAAAGAAAATCCAGCTTGAAAGTTTACGTGGGGCGCCATTTTCCGATGAGGAAGCAAAGAGAAAGCTATTTAAGAAATTGCGCTACCATCCAGCTTTCGGGGATAAATTTCAGGTGGACCTTTATGATCTCCCGGCCAGACTAAGACCAAATTTCTCGGAACTATGCGAAGCATCTAAGGAAAGATGGTTAATGTGGGAAGAAAAAGAAAGACGTAACAATTTCCGTGAGAGAAAAACTCAAATTCGCAAAGACAACAACAAGAAATCTCGGGATGGCAAGCAGCGGCAAGAGACCAATCTCCTGATGGATAATAAAGGGAAAAGGGGAGACAATAAACCGGGACCAAAGACAGCTCCAAACTGGACGCTCAAAGTCACGTGTTTTGGATGTGATGCCAAAGGCCATACCATGAGATATTGTCCGGTGATTTCGGAAAAGTTCCTCAAAGAAGGAAAATTAAAACGGAATCAAACGGAAGACAAAGGCACGGAACAAGAAAAGAACGAACAAAAGAACAGTTACAAAAACAAAAAGAAACCCTTTCATAAGAAAAAGAAAGCACTCACTTTGATAACAACCGGCAACGACAAAAACGAAGACGAACAAAGTGACTCTGATACAAACGTTGCTTTAATTCATATGGGGAACACTTATGATCAGAGCGATGATGATGAGGAAGAAAGAGAAAGAGATGACGAGCAACCAAGCTCACCTCATCACAAATCTACAAGTCCCCAAGCCCTTTTGAACGATACAAAGACTACACCTAGGGTAGGGAATAGACATAGTGAGAGTGGAGAAGGACGGGAAGTGCGGTTAGTATCGGCCACCCTACGAGGTCCCTCCTCACTACGGGGAGAAGGCAAGGAAGAGCGGTTAGTATCCGCCACCCCACGATGTTCCCCAGTCACCCCTAACCCTAACAAAACTACTTTGAGGCTTGAGAGTTCTTACGGAGTCACGCCTGACACAAAATGTGCCATAATAAACAGACGCAAAAACCGTGCAATGTTTCCGTTGAAAAATCAAAAGGAAAAGGAATATACGCAAATCACGCGAAACGATTATCTTATGCGAGGTACTGCGGATATCACGCCACACAAGACCCAGATTATCAGGAGTTGGATTTGTCGGTAAGTCCCGTGTTGCGTCCCCCCAAATCTCCTTACTACCCAGACGAACGAGGTCTTAAAGCTGCGGCATTGGAAAAGTCTCATAAAATTACGCAAAGACTGGTTTTCGGGGAATTTGAAACTTTGAGTGACACCAAAATTTCCACAAGTCCACAAGTCTCGCAAAATATTCCGCAACAACCACGCAAACATAATCCATTTTCTAGTCAGCGGACCGGCCAGAGCAGAGAAGGGAGAGAAGAGAGTGGAGTGGATGAGGGAGAGCAACGACTTGGGCCCACTTCTGTCAACAAGTTTGGCAACCAAATAGGTCCCACCTCACAACAACTCCAAATCTCTAGTTCTAGACCAATCACAGCACTCCCACCAACACAGACAACAAACACGCAACCCATAAACCCTCCCGTCATAACCTTCAAAGATATAAATGAAATAGCTAAAACGTTGATGAATGAGTGCGTGAGGGGAATGAATGGAGAAGTGATGCGTGTCGTGAGTGGCGAGCTAGAGAGAGATGACTTTTTGACTGACGTAGTAAGAGCAATAGAAGGAATGTACTTGGAGAGAGCAGTCAGACAGAGTCCCATCACTACACCTCCACAACTCACAGAAGATGGACAAGGTTAGGGTAGAGGAGTCTCTGAGGGTGAACTAGAAACAGAGACAGAGACAGAAGGAGAGACAGAGCATGTACTGATACATGTGAGAAAAAGAGTTATGAAAAAGAGAGACATGACAGTACAGGATAGTGGAGCAAGCACAGACATATCATGCAGAGAAGACAGATTGACGGATGTCGATGAGATAGACCCGGTAGAACTAGTGACAGGTAATGGAGAAAGGGAGTTGAGTAAGTCAGGAAGAGCTAGGCTGACTGTGATAGATGGGAAAGGAAGGCCTAGAGCAGTAGAAAAGAAGATGTTACTCGACACTACCTTACCAGTTAGCATAGTCTCTACAGGACAGATGGACCACAGACACAACAGATCAGTCATCCACCAAAACGGACAGTTAGTAATACTCAAACACCCAATCCACATTAACGAGAGTGACATATTAGTAAGGGGAAGATTAACTAAGAGTATGATATAGATGGGATGACGAATATGATGAACCATTGAAAGTCAACGAAAGATATGATCCTTTCGCAACAAGGGGGTAGAAGGGGAGGGAAGCCCCACAAATGAGAACAAAAACGAGACAAGTAAGCATGAAGTAAATAAGAGAGAGAAAGAATTACACCTAGATATAGTATTATATGAAGCTTACCCCCAGAAAGTCAGATAAACCTAGAAAGATAGGAATCAAGCTTTTTCACTATGCCTGTGGGCATTATGGGTTAACAAAGATGCGCTTATTGGCAAAAATTTTGAACATTAAGTTAGTTGGTGACGAGAGCGATGTGAGATTTTGCGAATCTTGCATGATAGGAAAGTCTAAACGTTTGCCACGTTTTGCAGTTAATACAATAGAAAGAGCCCAAAAGCCAGGTATAATTCTACACATAGACACATCAGGACCGTGGGCAACTAGATCAATAGGTGGTAAACGGTATAAATTTTTGGTCACCGACGACTACTCACTGTTCATTCTTGACTTTTATTTAGCTCATAAGAATGAGTTTGTAGATTGCTTAAAACAAGCTGTAGCCTTTTATGAGAGACAGACAGGAAACAAAGTAAAGGAAATTCGCGCAGATCAAGAATTCCATATTCCGGAGGAAGTCATTAAGTGGTGGAAAAATATTCGCTTTATTTGGAAAACCTCCGCGACAAACGATAAAGACGGGAATCCTATTGCGGAAAAAGTGAATGATATTACGGTGGGGCCTGCACGAGCAATGAGATATCACGCTAAATTACCGTCGCAATTCTGGGCAGAATTAGAACACGCAGCAACAACCATTCACAACATACTACCGGCAATTCACGGGAAACGCAAAGGAATTTCGCCCTATGAGCAGCTGTTAGGTAGAAAACCAACACTCTTTCATTTAAAACCAATAGGATGTATGGGTGTGTTACATATACCTAAGACTAAAGTGCGGAAGGGAGAGTACAGAGGGAAAAAGGTGATGCTAGTAGGATATGATCTATTTCGGGAACTATACCGCGTATGGGATGGTAAGAAGATAATTTCCGGAGTGAGAGATGTGAGATTTAATATTCACAAAATCGGTAAACAAGCTCATCCTCCTAAACTTGTGTCGTGGGATAATGATGACTCTGAGGGGGAGAATGAGAATGAGAGCGAGCAACCACACACATCTCCACAAGCGTCACCACCCCAATCACCACCCCAATCACCACCCCAATCACCACCTCAATCACCTAAGTCACCGCACAACGTCAACAACGACCACCCAACAACACACTTTGATGAAGTTGAGGGGGAGACAGAGAATATTGATATCAATGCGAATGAGAATGAGCATGAAAATGAGCATGTGGAGAATAATACATTGGATCACAAACATACACGCCTACACACAAGTCCAGAGCCACATTATCCACAACAATTACCCCCAGAGCACAGGATCAAGCCACAAGAGCATACAAATGAACAAGATCCAACAGATCCACTAAAAATACATGAAAGAAGAGCATACGAAGAAAAATCACCACCATCTAAGGGATTAACGTGGGAGCAGAGTCAGAGAGTAACGGAGAGTAACATAATCCCCGGTAAAAGGCAGCGCAAGGCAGTAGAGAGATTTACCCCTAGCAACGAGCCCAAGAGAGAAAAGAGAGAGGCTCAAGAGCTAATAGGTAAGGTAGTAAGAGTGCCCGCGCGTGCATGGGGAGATGGATGGGCGAAGAAAAAGTACAGTGAGGGATGGGAGAGCATAGTACGAGTAGGGGTAGTCAGCAGAGTGAGTGACCCCAGAGATAGACTCGTAGTAAGAGACAGACCTCAGCCCACCCACATAGTTAAGTTTGAGGACGAAGAAGAACGGATGTTGAATTCGGAAATCCTCAAATACTCCGTGAAAGATCCCGAATACCCGTTACAAAGTCCCGCTAATATGTTTTTATGCGATGACCGTATGGTGGCAGATGAGATTCGTGATTTTTATTTGTATGTAGATATCAGAGTACCCAAAGATGTCATAGAGGAAGGTTTGACAGCTAAAGATGTTTTAGAGGGTATGAAAACAGAGCTAAAAGCTCTTCAATCCTTTAACACATACACATGGGTACCCCATAAGGAGGCAAGCAAGGCAGGAGTTAGTAAGATAGTTAGATTGACATGGGTTCACAAAGTAAAGTTAGATGAGAACGGGAAAAAGTTCATAAAGTCTCGTTTAGCTTTACGGGGAGATATGTTAGAACCCGGTGTTAGCTATAACCCAGATCAGCTCTTTGTTCCTTGCGCCGCGCACCATTCACTTTTATTTCTCGCCAAACTAGCTGCCTGGCACAAACACAAACTATACGGCATAGATTTTAAAAATGCATACCTAAATGCTCGTATGAATGACCCTGTTTATGCATATGCGCCAGAGAGTGTAGACAGAGAAGGGCATGAGGGGATGATATGGCGTATAGATGGTGCTTTATATGGTGCACCACAGGCAGGAAGAAGATGGTATGAGATATTAGCACCCAAGTTAGAGGAGCTAGGTTTTAGGTTGCTAGATTCAGACTTATGTATGTTTGTAGAAATTGATAAAGCGTGAGACAGGTCAGTGAAAATTCACTCTGTTGCCTGTGTGGCAAAGCAGAAAGAAATCACCCTAGTGATGTGGACTCCAAATGTATTGCCCCCAACGATAGCTCGTAAAAAGTCGGTAATACAACCAAACACAGTCCTCAAGAATGAGAATGATGTCTCGTTGTATTAGCTTAGTGAAGCCAAAAAAAGGAAAACTGGAACAGACCAGGAATGACAGGTGCACCAGCTTATTTTTCAGTATTATTTGTCCGAATTGGACCTGATGCCATTTTATTCGGACAAATAATACTGAAAAATAAGCTGGTGCACCTGTCACCAGGAAAAGATACTTTTTACCTGCTATCCGGGGGGTGATGCATACAATTACCTTTTTCCCACTCCATTGCCTTTTTTCCACGATTTCCCGTGAAACATGCACGTTATGATAAATTTATAGACAAGTTGACGGTAGTACAGTGACGGAAAATAATCATCATTTTGACTTGCCTTTTACATCCATAACTGTGGGAACTGACGTTTTTCCAAATCAAACTTTTGGACACTTGAAGCTACAAGTTGGACTTGAAGCACTCAGGCTCCTTTAAGTACTACTTCAAGTAGCAATTTTCCATTGTTTTCAAGTGACGCACCTCACCAACTCACAATCTACTTTCATCGTGTTCGTACAATACTTTGCAATCAAGTCACAACTTGAAGTTTGGATATATACCGTGAACCCTAAGGGATAAATACACTGACAACGAACTCTTTAATTAAACTTGAAAGTTTGAGTCTCTATGGCTGCATTAAGTCCTAACCCAGACAGTAGGTGAAATATTAATACCAGTAAATAGCTGAGAGGTCACTTCGTTTATTTACGTAGATTTATACTTGTTTGCAGACTTTCTCACACAGGCAAGTATTCTCAGTCTTATTAACCTTGTAGTCTTTAGAGAAATATTAATGAGGCGATGCCTCATTATTTAATTATTAACAATTTATTTGCATTTAGTTTCTTTGATATTAATACGTATATTTCCGTTTAAATTTATCCGTACCAATTGCAAGTATTCTCTTATAGAAGTTATAGTGTTTGTGTAAAATTGAATGTAATAAAACCATAGTGTTTGTGTAAAATTAAGTGCCATAAACTGCAAATGGGCCCCCTACGCCGACCCCGCCTCGGCCTCGCCGCGACAGCGCGGCGACTCGGGCGAGGTGGGGTCGGCAGCGCGGGGTTGGCGTTGGGGCCCCCCTCCACTGCTTCAGGTGCACATGCACTGCGGGCCAAAACACCTCTCTAACTACATATATTACACCTCGGCTCTGCCGGACCCGAAATCTTTGTTAAAATTTGAAAACTATACTATACCAGTACCCTAATTTAAAAAAAATTCAGCTTACAAAATACATTACTATGGATAGAAATCATGAACACTGGTAATATGCATAGGGAATTCGTAATAAACTTTCAACACTTGCTTAAATTCTTGCCGCAGAGACAATAAAAAAAATGGTACGATACAATATATGATCACTATGTATTTATGTATGTATGTATATGTATATATCTATGTGCATGCATGTATGTGCATGTATGTATGTGTGTATGTATGTATGTATGTATGTATGTGTATTCCGGCAGTTTATTTCTTACTCTTGTCCACATATCCACCCCCGCCATTGAGACGCACTCCCAAACAATCCACCGGTTGCGTAGGCATTTGACCAGTCTTTGGATCAAAACATTTAGGCAGGACCTCAATCAGATATCCATCAGGGTCTTTGATGAACGCTAGGCCTTTCATCCCACCTACGTGTGTATGTTATTCCATGTTATATATGTCATGTTACGTAGCTACATAGTACGTACCCACCGTTGTTATGCGGTTTAGCAAACTACACGTACATACATACATGCATACATACATACATACAGACATATACAGACATGACATAATATATCTAACTAGCTATATGCTCACCGCTGTTGGGCGATTTCGCAAACTGCACACCCAGCTGATGGAAACGCTCACAGGCCTACATACATGCATTATATTACCTTACGCTATCTTACGTTAAGTTACATGACAAGATATGACAATGACATGACAATAACATGACATGACATGACATGACATGACCTGATATGACCTGACCTGACCTGACATGACATGACACACATACATACCTTGTACACGTCCGATGTAGTAATACCTAGGTGTCCGAACCCGCCCTTCACGGCCTTGCCATCCCCTGTACCCTATGCATGGATATATGTGCATGTATGTACAGTAGATTACATAACTTAGTGGCCTTTCCATCGCCTGTGCCCTGTGCATGTATGTGCATGTATGTATTTACATCATATTATAATTCTTAATATTGCCTCTCCTGTGCCCTATAAAGATTAGATAGGTAGATGATAGATAGATAGATAGATAGATAGATAGATAGATAGATAGATAGATAGATAGATAGATAGACAGATAGATAGACAGATAGATAGATAGATAGATAGATAGATAGATAGATAGATAGATAGATAGATAGATAGATAGATGAGATATCGACTAATGTCAGAAAAAAGGAGCTTCTGATTTCGTCAACCAAGGAAGTCTGTAAAGTATTGACCCGATGCCCAGCTAAGCCGTGATGTTTGCACGGAAGGGACTGATACAGGCGATACCAAAGCTCCCTAGTACCAGGCGGGGCCAGGGCTCGTTCCATAAGCGGCCCTTGCAGAACGAGCTCCCACCTCCATTACAGAGGGCCCAGTAAGCAGATGGAGTTTCGAGACTGTTCGACAGTCTAGTATAAACCGACAGAGCACTGTGGGTTTTATTCCGGGCTCAACAAGCGAGAAAGGGCACCCTGAGGGAACAGGATTGTGCTTCCCGTCGCTATTTCGTCATGTGACTCATAGGCGTATGGCTAGGCACACATAAGGCACCCCACCACGGGCCCAGCACACCCATACCATCCCCTAATTCTCTGTCTGTCGACAGATGGCACCCATTTCAAAACATCAAGCCCAAGGGAGGGTCAGTGACACCTCAAGTGGCCTTGGTTCACTTCGTGGAGTAAGTGATGAGATCAACTGATGAGATATCGACTAAAAAAGAAGCTTCTGATTTCGTCAACCAAGGAAGTCTGTAAAGTATTGACCCGATGCCCAGCTAAGCCGTGATGTTTGCACGGAAGGGACTGATACAGGCGATACCAAAGCTCCCTAGTACCAGGCGGGGCCATTAGATAGATAGATAGATAGATAGATAGATAGATAGATAGATAGATAGATAGATAAATAGATAGATAAATAGATAAATAAATAGATAGATAGATAGATAGATAGATAGATAGACAGATAGATAGACAGATAGATAGACAGATAGATAGACAGATAGATAGATAGATAGATAGATAGATAGATAGATAGATAGATAGATAGATAGATAGATAGATAGATAGATAGATAGATAGATAGGTAGGTAGGTAGGTAGGTTGATAGACAGACAGACAGACAGATAGATAGATGAGATGTCGCAAAGGAATGTAGTCCTTGCAAAGGAACGCAGTTTCACATCAAACAATAATTTGTGTACTGTGCATGTGTCCGGGATGGGAATCACGGGTAGACTGTGTTCTGGAAAAAGAAGAGGAGGAAGGACGTTGAAGAAAAAGGCAATCTAGGAATGGAGAGTGGGAGGATAAGGAAGAAGAGAAAGAAAAGGAAGCCGTTAGTCCAAGTGTTTTGAGCACCGTAAGCTTGCGCAAGCTACAATGATGACATTGTATGAGGCCTAAACCCCCGCAGGGACCTAGCCCGGGCTATGCAACACTGGACGGCTATGATGGAATGCAGTCACCAATACGGACTAGAGGAAGATTAGTCCAATTTTTGACTGCACAGGAGCGATAAATCGCAAAAGAGCAACGAGCTACGCAGGACGATAGCTTGAAGCAAAGGGATTTGGATTGGGGATGGGAAAAACCCAAGGCGCGGAAACATCGATGAACAGAGAACGATACCATGCCGCGAGCCCCGCATTCGATTGGTCGAAGGTGGCAGGTCCATCCGTTGTCCTCGATTGCAGTGTCAAGCAGGGATGGTCGATGAAATGACTGTCCCTTAGGCTTCTGCTCGCCCTCTTTCACAAACATAGACTTTGATTCATTTTGGTCTATAGGGGAGCGTTTGTTATGGCTCTCGATGTGTTTTTTAAGGGGAGCTTCAATAGTGCAGAGCACAGAGTCATGACGCCAGGTATAGCGGCCTTGTTTGAGGGCAACATGGCAACCGGAGAGGATGTGGCATAGATGTGCTTGACCAGAACAGAGGGCACACTTGTTGTTGGGAATGATTCCCCACAGACGTCTAAGGTCGGGGGTAATAACCGAGTTTGTGCTTGCGTTGATGACCCAAGAGATTAAACGGGGATTACGGGTTCCGATGAGGCGAGCCCAGGAGAGGTCGAAGGGGCATGCGTCTTCAAAACGAAGGAAGCACCCTTGCATGGCTTTGTCCATGTCATGCACTGCGGTTGTCTCAAGTATTGTCTCAGCAGCTAATTCTAAAACCCTGTCTTTGCGGTCTGTGATGGAATGTTCTTTTGGGTAGCGACCATAGATAGATAGATAGATAGATAGATAGATAGATAGATAGATAGATAGATAGATAGATAGATAGATAGATAGATGGATAGATAGATGGATAGATAGATAGATAGATAGATAGATAGATAGATAGATAGATAGATAGATAGGTTCGTACGGTTGCATCGGCGTTGCCTATGTTGTATACTTTTCCCTCGCTTTTCTCTGAGCCGTGGTTCCAAGTCAGCTCGACGCAGCCAGGGGTTTGCATGCAGGCATTCCACCTAGTTAGTTAGTTAGTTAGTTAGTAGTAGTAGTAGTAGTAGTAGTAGTAGTAGTAGTAGTAGTAGTAGTAGTAGTAGCAGCAGCAGCAGTAGTAGTAGTAGTAGTAGTAGTAGTAGTAGTAGTAGTAGTAGTAGTAGTAGTAGAGTAGTAGTA
>WBZZ01000348.1:50000-62500 GCA_019918135.1 Paulinella micropora
AAAAAGAAAGAAAAAAATTATATTCTTATTATTTTTTTTTGTTGAGCTGGACTGAAATTGAAGTTATTAACTAGTACTGGCGACGTAAAGATGGTCGGTCAGGTCATATTACAATCTGACCTGCGGCCGTTCTTCTGACAAGACTACAATGAAAGTTTTGACCGTTATCGTCCTTCAGTATATTTACAGAGCCTGGTCACGTTGGAAAGTCAGAGGCTTAGGCTGTCAACTTCAACTTGCACATCTGGTCACCTCGGGAGTCGTTTAGTAACGCCGCTGATAATTTATTTTTAAGGTTTTAATATTAACTTATGATGCTACCTGGCTTCGATAACTTACTTTCCTTTTTTTACGCAATCACTTGCCGAGTCAGCGGCAGGGGAAGACGAAGCATTCATTGAGCCGGCCGGGAAGGAAAGTTATAATAAAAGGTGACTCTAAGCCGGCTTACAGAGTCTCTACGAGTAGCAAGTCAATGGACAATTTATCATAGTATTAATAATAATCTAGATAATGTATTTAGTTATACCGGCAAACCCCAATAACAGTTACCTACTTTACCTATATCACTCTAAGTGTAACGGTGAATTCAAAGCTTTGGCGGTTTGGGGCCGGGTTGTGGCGCTTAGTGCAGACGTGTTGATCGTCTATCTCTATAATAATATTAATAAAGTGAAGTCTGACTCTCTCGTTGTCCAGTGGGTTATTAGTATTAGCCTTCAAGTTGCTAGCGCCGCCTAGAACTTGAGACTCTGGCACTGCAAAAGCGCTGAAGGAGGAGACCATCGCAGACTGGGAGGAGACTGACGCAACTTCAAGTTTCCAAGGGGCCGTCGTTCCTTAATTGACAAATTAAAAGGGACTCTTGAAGCTCAAGTTAGCAACACTCTGGTTTTGACTCTTGAAACGTATCGTTCAAGGCGAATCGTGACCTGTCTCTGTTTCGCCGCTTAGGTGACCGGCGTCGGGAAGGAAAAGAGGACTTTATTAAGACCGGAAGTCTTAACACTTACGAGGCTCACTGAAGTAAAAATGAAACTTAATAGTAATAAATTGAACACAACTTGAACTTGTTCAAGGCTAGACTCCGATCGGACTCTACTATGTGATTTCTAAACTGAGTAGAACTTTGAAGGGAAGCCAGAACTAGTAATTTCTGAACCCAAACAACAAGCCAAAGTCACCGTGACGGAAAAACCGCTAAAACTGAGTGTCCCTTGGACACGGGCCGCGGAATGTCTGCCACGGAAGTGTAGTTCCAATTTTGAGTGGTGACGTGTCACTTTTCGAGTCTTTCCTTTCGCAAAGGGCAATGGCTGATTAAAGATTGTCTCTGCATTCAGCCTGACTTGTCTCTTTATTAAATTATATACTGTGACCCGGCGGACACTTGGCTTCACCAAGACTCGAACCCTATTAACCTCTGTCACATGATGAACCGCAAAGCATTAACTGCCGTTCACTGAAACTATCACTATGTCTCTACTTTGAGCAACTCAGCACTGATGCTCATTATAGAGGCCCGCTTTACCTACTCCTTTCAGAATCCACCTGTCCTGACTCTCACACAGCTACCAAAAGGGAAGGCAAATTTAATAAAAGAGAATTCTGACAACTACAGTACCTCGCAAAATTAAGATAAGCGTAACGGCGTAACTTTCAAATAAGCTGGAGGGAAAATATAATGACTGTACTCCAGTTACCGACTACTTATCTAGGAATTTCTACAAAGACTGATTAAGTTAATACTGCCACTAGAGTGACAAAATATAGTGTCCACAGTGTATCACTAAATAATTAAGTGGAATTAGTACTGTCCGTCCTAATGATAAATCAACTACCCTAGTAACGGTAACTCCGGGTAACGTCGGAAATGAAATAGGAATAACGCTCCCCCTTAGCTATTTGTCATGACTACGTCACTATATTCAGTCTAGTCTAACACCTAGAAAAAAAAATTCGAACGCTTCCCGTTAGGGGTATCAAAAAGTCACAGAAAAATATATATGTAAATATGGTAGAGGTGTGAGAAAAAAGTGAAAAGAAACTTCGGAAAGCGATCAGTTCTTTGTGTAGACATAAAGTTCTCCAGTGTCCATCGCCACCGGCCGCCGGAAAAGTCTGGTCGGGGTGGCCACCCCACCCGAGTCCGGCCGCGCTGCGGGATCCTCGCCACCAGCGGCCACGATCCCACGATCCGATCGCCACGTCCAGCTCAACACCTATAGGAGAGGACACACTCGCACAAAGGAGAACACAAAGAAAAAACAAAACACAAAACATCGGTGAAACACCCGTAATCATTCCGGACGAGGCACGAGGCACGAGGCACGCGGTGTGCGACCACCAGGGTCCCACACACAGCTCACTTTTCGAAGATGAGCAACAGTAGACGTGTTCCCACCAGTGGGGATGCTCGGCTTAGTTACCCTGAGGGAGACGGGTTCCACTGTGATACCCCTTCCCTCAGGGCTCCCTCAGTCATTTTTTCTCTTCCCCGCCTCCCACTTCCTGCTTTTGGCGTTGGGGCACACGTCCTTCTTGTGGTCAAGCTTACCGGGACAGGCCGGGCAGTAATGAAGGAAGCGACAGCTTCCCCCGAACTTACATTCCTCCCCGTCTGCCCAAGCAAAGCAAGCCTTGCTGACTAGCTTTCTCCCCTTGTTGTTGTTGACACCGTTGTAGCCACTGTCAGTGTGGTTGGACGACGTACCCCGTACCCCCGCCACCCTGACCTAACATCACATTAGCATCCGTTAGGTGAGCTTGGGCAAGCTGAACAGTTGTCAAACCCTTTGCCCACCCACCCAATTGAGTCTGACTCCTTACTGCTGCGTCCCATCTGATGACAGACTTAAGCGTACTAAGGAATCTTTTTTGGACGAGCTCAACATTCTTATTAACTTATACACTGTTCACCACACACAGCATGCAAACGATATGTGGGAGCATTACAGGTTGGTGGAGTTGTATTTGAAGAAGTGCTTTCTCTTTCGCTGCAACCTTCTCTGTCTCACCAAACAATCTTTTCTCTTTCGGAGGATTCAGCTCGGTCAAGTTCACATACTCAAGGCCGAGCTTGATCTTCCTCAACATCTCCTCCTTCACCTCATGCGACCTCCGTCTACAACTAAATTCCTGTACTAGGCTCAGCTCGCTCCTTAGCTGACGACATGTTTCGTAAACCGATCGCCTCGAGCAGGGAAGTGGAATCCAGACCTTCTGCTTGAGCTGCCTTGGAAATCTTTTCCCTCAGCAAGCTGTTCGCCTGTTGGACTTTTCCCAGCAGCGCGTTCCTCGTGAAGGTCACCTTCTTACCCCTTGCTCCACCTGTCGATGCACATCGAGCTGTTCTTGCAGTTTCTTTTGCTCCGCGAGCGCTTTGTTCAACTCTTCGCTGCCCACGTCGAGTCTCTGAAGTTTGAACGGGGGAGGCCGAAGGCCGTCTTCGCCGTCCTTTCCGTCACGCTCCTCATCGCTTCCCTCCTCGTCCCCGGGTCTGCCCAACTCTTTGTCGACCACTCGCTTCCATACGACGTCCCCCGCCACGATCTGCTTTGCCAGCGCGGTGGACAGGTGAGCCTTGTTGACGTTGTCACGAGCAACTGCATCCGGGAAGTACGCGGCCTTGAGCTGACGCATGTTGACCAACGTGTAGAGGTTGCTGAGGTGGCTGGACTCAGCCTTGGCCTTCTTCTTCTCATCGTTAGCGTCGCTGGCCACTATGCTTTTGAAGTCATGAATTGTTTTAATAAATGCTTCCTTTGTTACGTGTTCACTCAGCGGGACTTTCGTGAACCCCCCCTCACAGAGGACAGGAACGGGATCATCACAATTCGAAATCGTATTCCCATCTGAGTCTAACCAATAAAACTTCTTTGCAGGTGCAACCTTACGAAGGTAGCACTTTGCCACTTTCACTGTCTCTTCAGCGCTTTCAAGCCGCCTGATGAGGATCACTGCTTCTTCCTTGCCTCCTTCGCCTTCAAACCGCTTCAGTTCTCCCACTGCGGCGATTTGAACCGAAGTTGACTTCTCAGCAAATCTCTCCCACAGCGAGAAATTTTCCACTTCAGGCTAGCCGGAAATGCAACAGCACACCCTGCCTTGAATTCAATCACCTGTTGGTGAGGAGGCATAGTACGATGAGCGTAGACTTCTCGCAGACGATCTTCCCAGCTTTCTGCGAAGCAAATGATAAAAGAGACTGACTTTGAGGAAGTGAATTTCAACCGAGGAAGTGTAAAATTTGCGCCGGCTTCGCCGGCGCGGGCCGGCCGGCTAAACATAAAAAGTAACCGCTCTATACATTTTAACATTGGTTAACCCCCGGGCCTCCGGCCGGCGCTAACCTTAATTAAAGAATCTGAAAGCTTTGCAACTGAATTTTATTAATAATATAGCAAACCGGCGGTTTTATGTCACTATTAGCAAACCTGACATTAATGAATCGCTATGAAAAATGAAGTTACATGTCTTTTTTTATTAATAGCGAGACAAGTCCGCCACTTATCGTTACTATCAGTCACTCATTTTGTACGCAACTCTACTCAACCGTTAGGTCTGGGGGGGGGGGGGGGGGAGCTATCAGACTGAGCACTTTAACGACCGGCCCAAATCATGTGTCACTTTCTGAGCCTAGTACCACCGACTTGACTTTTCACTGTTTTTGAACGGCCCGTTCAAGTTAGACTCTTCTTCTCTGCACGACGTTTCGACTTCACTATATATTAATATATAACTAGTTTTCGATTTCGTTCAGAAATGACTGACTTCAAACGATCAAGTCAACTTGATTCCTTTTTAGAAAAGATCAACCATTGTCTTTTCCCCACTCTATTGCTTTTAGTAGACTGATTTCCAGTGAACCACGCTCGTTGCGGTAAATTTGTGGACAAGGTAACAAGAGCGAAAGGAAAAACAATCGTTGATTTGCTTTTTATTAGTACATCTCATGACTGAGGAAACTTTTTTTCAAATGCAAATTCTGGACACTTGAAGTACAAGTTGGATTTGAAGCCAGCCTTCAAGTATATGCTTTACTAGCAATAGTTTTTGCGAAGCTCAGCTCACCAAACTCACAATCTACGTTCAGTCGTGACCGTACTTTGCAACCCAAGTCTGCAACAAGTAGAAATCTACGTATAATAAATAAACTAAGTTACCGCTCTGCCGCTATTTATTAATACTGGTATTTCACCTGCTCTCTGGAGTCAGGACTTAATGCAGCTATAGAGATCTTTTATAAGAGTTCGTTGTGTAATTACCCCTTGGGGTTGTATCCAAACTCACAATCCCTATGAATATTAATATTAACACTAGTTGCAAGTATTCTATCATTAAAAGTTGAACAACGAAAAAAGTTTTTCTGCCACTCCACGAGTGGCAAGTATTAATATTCTATTAAAACAGTGCGTAAAAAAAAACTCTACCAAAAAACCAAGATACTTTGAAGTTTAGCGTTCTGCAATTAATAGACGGTCGTTCAGTGGAAAGCTGTAGAGAATTCGAGTGATTTTTCTTGAACTGCATAATTGTTTAATGGTAATAAATATATAGAAGCGCCTTTGAAGGCACCTCTTGACGATAATTGGGCGGGTGTTGAAAATCCATGTAGTAATAAATAGCATTGGTGCTAAGACACGAACCTTTGCAGGCCCATCTCTTTTCAGAACATTACAGTATGAACCTTGGCGGTCCCATGCCTGTCACAAAAGCAGGGGAGGGAGTACCGATCCCTCCCAGGTAGGTATTCCACGCAAAGTGGGTGGCCTACCGAACGGTCAAGTTCACTGCTGCTTTAAAAAATGATTATTTCAAAGTTATTTCACAAGTGTTGCTGGTAATTAAAGTAGGTAAGATATTTGCGAAGATCTCTCACAAACATTTTGCCTCTTCAAAATGGTAGAGAAGGCATTTGAAATCTATTTCAGCGCCGAAACGGCATCGTCAGAAGATGTCCAAAGCGGCAGGTCATGAAATCACATGTCAAGTTACTCGGACAGGATGACAGCGTTCGCAACCGCGTGCTCTGAGGTGTGGCTCATAGACACGCGTATGGACTTATCATCCGTGCCCAGCTGCTGCGCCACTTCCTGTGCTATGCCAGACAGGCGCACGTAGGGTGCGTTGGAGGCATCTACTCGAATCTCGATGTTGCGCAAGGGGGCAGCCGACCCGGACTTGCCTTTCCAGAGCTCCTCGTGGGACATGCCCTCCGGAGCCATGGAGCAGAGTGCCTTGAACACAGCTTCTTTGGCACACCTATATGTATGCGAATGGGGTGTATGTATGTATGTATTTATGTATGTACGTAATGTACGTACGTATGTATGTATGTATGCATGTATGTATGCATGTATGTACATACGTATGTATGTATGTATGTATGTATGCACGCATGAATGCATGTAGATGTGCATGCATGTATGTATGTGCGTGTGTGTGCATATATATATGTATATTGTGTATTCTGTACCAACGCGCTGTGAGGCTGGCGTCGGGGTCTGCGGCCTGTCTGCAGTACTGCAGCTCGCCTCGCGTGAAGTTGCGGTCCAGGAAGGAGATGGGCTTGCCGCGGCACATGTGGATCGGCTCCATGTCCACACCCAGGCCCAACACTCCTAGATCATTACATATGTGTAGTACAGGCATTCTTCATTCATAAAATTCATTCATTCACTCATTCATTTTTTCATTCATTCCATTCCACTCCACTCCATTCCATTCCATTCCATTCATTCATTCATTCATTCATATGTGAACGCGCGCCATGCCACGCCTAGGCCCAACACTCCTAGATAATTACATATGCATATGCATTCAGACATTCATTCATTCATTCATTTCATTCCCTGTCATTCCCTTTCATTCGTTTCATTTCATTTCATTTCAATTCATTTCAATTTATTCATTCAATTTATGCATTCATTCATTCATTCCTTCATTCATTCATTTCATTCATTCCTTTCATTCATTCATTTCATTCATTCATTTCATTCATTCATTCATTCATTCGTTCGTTCATTCATTCATTCGTTCATTCATTCATTCATTCTTATGTGTACAGTCTCCATGTCGCCCAGCCCAACACTCCTAGATAAGTGGACATGTGTATGATTCATTTCATTTCATTACATACATACATACATACACACATACATACGTACACACATACGTACATACATACGTACATACATACGTACATACATAAATACATACATACATACGTACATACATATACATACATACATACATACATGAATTACCTGTTTTCTTCTTCTCGTCTGCGTCTTGTTCTTTGTCCACTAGACCACCCAGCTGCGCCATCATTTGCGTCGTCACAGACGCCTACGTATGCATGTATATATGTATGTATGTATGTAGTTAGGTAGGTAGGTAGGTAGGTAGGTAGGTAGGTACGTACGTACGTACATATGTATATACGTATGTATGTATGCATGCATGTATGTATGTATGTATGTATGTATGTATGTAATGTATGTATGTATGTATGTATGTATGTATGAATGTATGTTTATGTATGTTTCCGTACGTACGTTGTATGTCTGTTTTGTATGTATGTATGCATGTATTTATGTACGTACATATGTATGCAAGTATGTATATATTTCTGTGATTTACACCTCCACTGAGGGAGGGGGTGCGTCGTCTTCTGCGTTGTTTGCCATCATGCTGACGTCTCCGCCGCTGTTGTGTCGGGACAGCTTGTACAGGTTCGCCGCGCTCTGGATGGACCGCATGGACGACAGACCTGCAACCACAACAACAACAACAACAACAGCATCGTTTTGCATGAATTATGTCGTACGGTTGTGAAGTATAGCATAGTATTGTGTTGCGTTGTATTGTTTAGTTTTGCATTCAGTTGGATTGTCTTGCCTTGCGTTGTCTATCCTGTTCTGTGTCGTGTGCTTGCCATGACCTTTCTTCTGCTGCTCGCTGCTCGACGACGCGCGCAGGTCCTCCCAAGAGTCTTGCACAGAGGCCGAGCTGACGCCTGAAAATGCAGATAGAGATGTAGATATTGATATAGATACAGAAATAGAAATAGATATGGATATAGAAACATATCTAAACATAGATGTAGATGAGATATAGATATAGATATAGATATAGATGGAGATAGAGATAGAGACAGAGAGAGATAGAGATAGACAGAGATAGCGACAGAGATAGAGATGTAGATGTAGATATAGATATAGATATATAGATATAGATATATAGAATATACCTGCGACAGACAGTTCCACGGGTGCGGAGCGCGCAGCAGGGTCCATGTAGCTCTTCTGCTCTTCGTCGTGCAGGAACACGCCCTTGTCCTTGACGCGCAGCAACGGGTCGAAGCCACACAGATGGCGCTGAAAGTGCCTGCAAGGTAGGTAGGTAGGCAGGTAGGTTGGTAGGTAGGTTAATAGGTAGGTAATTAGGTAGGTAGATAGATAGATAGATAGATAGATAGATAGATAGATAGATAGATAGATAGATAGATAGATAGATAGATAGCTACTGATCATGCTTTCTCTGGCGCATCGCAGTTGCTTGTAGGCCGCATAGGATATAGATAGATAGATAGATAGATAGACAGATAGATAGATAAATAGATAGACAGATATACATACCTGTTGATCATGTTCTGTCTTGGAGGCGCGCAGGTGTTTATAGGCGGCATAGTAGATAAGACAGATAGATAAACAAATATATATATACATATAGACCTGTTGATCATGTTTTGTCTGGAGGCGCGCAGGTGTTTGTAGGCGGCATAGTAGATAGACAGATAGATAAATACATACATTTATACATACAGACCTGTTGATCATTTTTTGTCTGGAGGGGCGCAGGTGTTTGTAGGCGGCATAGTAGACAGATAGATAAATACATAGATATATAGATACAGACCTGTTGATCATGTTTTGTCTGGAGGCGCGCAGGTGTTTGTAGGCGGCATAGTAGATAGACAGATAGATAAATACATGCATATATACATACAGACCTGTTGATCATGTTCTGTCTGGAGGCGCAGGTGTTTGTAGGCGGCATAGTAGATAGACAGATATACAAAAATACAAACAGACCTGTTGATCATGTTTTGTCTGGAGGCGCGCAGGTGTTTGTAGGCGGCGTAGGCGGAGTCGCTGAGAACCGCCAGAGCGTAGTCAGGGTGCACCACCACCACCTACATGTATGCATGCATGATTGTATGTGTGTATGTATGTATGGATGCATGTATGCATATATGTATGTATGTATGTTATGAATGAATGTATGTATGTATGCATGCATGTATGTATGTACGTATGTATGTACGTATGTATCTATCTATCTATCTATCTATCTATCTATCTATCTATCTATCTATCTATCTATCTATCTATCTATCTATCTATCTATCTATCTATCTATGTACCATGAATGTATGTATGTATCTATGTATGTAATGCATACATACATACATACATACATACACAGATACATAGATACATTCATAGTACATACATAGATACATAAATTAAATATTCACTTATGTATTCATGTATGTACCTCGGCGCCCGCCTGTCCGAATCCGAAGCTGTGTAGGTAGGCTGCCTTGAGAGGGCGGCCCATGTTCATAGTCCGGTCCAGGAAGAGCAAGTGCTCGAACCGGCGCAGCGAAGGGTCCACGTTGTCTGCGTTGCGGTTGCCTGGGATCACGCCCTCCAGCATGGACTGCATCAGGCCGTTGAACATCCAGGCAGCGGCGGCGCCCTTGGGGTGGCCCGTGAACCATTTCTGGAAGATGCACTTGACAGGGTGTCCGGCGCTGCGTCCCAGATGGCTCATCTGCAGATTGATCACTTCGCTCTCGTTCTCGTCATTGGCCTTGGTGCCTGTGCCGTGGAAAGAAGCCACTTCCAGGTCATCGATGGTCAGACCCCATTCGGCTAGCGAGCCACGCAGAGGGGAGATTTCAGGTACGTCCTGGTAGAACTCGCTGCCCCAGTGTCGCTGCGCTTGCTTTACTCTGCGCTCCCGCTCCTTTTCTAAGAAGGCAAGGTGCTTCTCCAGTGCGCCGTCCTCCTTGCTGACGTTGTACTGCGCGCGCTCCACCTCGGCCTCGTGCCACATGTCCACGTTGGCCACGTCGTGTTCCAGTTGGCGGCGACGGTAGGCCAGGTCCAGCAGGGGGTGTCCGCTGCCTCCTGCGCCCGCCTCGCGCACAGTGGTCAGGATGCCTTGCCCAGGCGCGGGCACAGAGCGGCCCTGCTTGTCCGTGGCCGTGTTGGTGCCTGCCAGCACGGCGTAGATGGGACAACCCAGCTTGATGGCAAGTTCAGCCGTCATGAGGATCTGGATCCCCGCGCCCTGCGCCTCCATGAAGCCTAGATAGAAAGATAAGTAGGTAGGTAGGTAGGTAGATAGATAGATAGATAGATAGATGGATGGATGGATGGATGGATGGATAGATAGATAGATAGATAGATAGATAGAAGATAGATAGGTAGGTAGGTAGATAGATAGATAGATAGATAGATAGATAGATAGATAAATAGATAGATAGGTAGACAGACAGACAGACAAACAGACAGACAGACAGAAGGATAGATAGATAGATAGATAGATAGAGAGATAGATAGACAGATAAATAGATAGATAGATAGATAGATAGATAGATGGACGGATAGATAGATAGATAGATAGATAGATATATATATAGATAGATAGATAGATAGATAGATAGATAGATAGATAGATAGATAGATAGATAGACATTCAGACAGACCTGCGCGTGACGTGGTGGCGGGCCTGCACATCTGGTCCGGCTCACGGCCTAAAGTAAGTAAGTAAGTTAAGTAAGTAAGTAAGTAAGTAAGCTCGCGGCCTAAAGTAAGTAAGTTAAGTAAGTAATAAAGTAAGTAAGTAAGTAAGTAAGTAAGTAAGTAAGTTAAGTAAGTAAGTAAGTAAGTAAGTAAGTAAGCAAAGTTAGTCAGCGAAGTAAGTAATTAAGCAAAGTAAGTAAGGAAGGAAGGAACCTTTCTTATACTCGATCACAGAGTTGCTAGTAGCTTTCATCTTGGCAAATTCGTAAGAGCCTTCCTCTGAGAAGTCCTCGTAGCCTCCCGCCACCATCACCTACCGATAGCATCAATAAGAAAGGTCAGATAGTATGTTTATGTCCTGCGCAAGTCACAAACCTTTATTTGATAATGCCCTCTGGCATGAGGGTGAAAAACAAACAACAGAGACGGAAGGAGGGTTAAGGTTAGGGTTAGGGTAGGTTTAGGGTTAGGTTTAGGTTTAGGGTTAGGGTTAGAGTTGCTGACCTTGGCCTTGCCCGCCAAGATGGTTTCTCTCCCTAGCTCCAAAGATGCGGCAGCCGTGGCGCAGGCCGCGACCGGCGTCTTGATGGGTCCAGCGGAAGACAAGAGCAACATGTTGATCCAGGCCGGGGTGGTGTTGATGAAGGTCTCTTGCAACACGTCAGAGCTGATGTCGCGCTCGAAACTGCGCTTCTGGAACACACCCTGCATATATATATATATATATATACATATATATATGTATGTATATATGTACATACATACATACATATACATACACCATACATACATTTACACACACACACACATACCTGCAGCGAGCGCATGCCTCCCATGCCGCTTCCCGCGCAGTTGCCCACCTCGCTGACATGGACGTGGTGGTAGAGCTCGTACGGGTCGGCTATGCCCGCCATGGCGAAGGCGTCCATGGTGGCCGCGAGCGCGAACAGCGTGATCGGGTCCACGTTCAGGTCGGTGGGGATGCCATACGCCTGTACGCGACATATGATACATACCTTACATACATAAGAAACATGGGATACATAGGATATATTAGATACATAACAGACATTACATTATTACATTCATTACTTTCGTTTACGCAGTGATACATAGGATACATTAGATACATAACATTGATTACATTCGTTACGTACATTTGATACGTATGCATTCGATGAAGTAGATACATGAGATACGTGCCATATGGTAGATGCATTACAAACAAAACATACATTACATGAATTTCACACATGACCTTGGGGTCCCATCCCGTGGGGAGCTGCCCCGCGACCAGCCGGTCAAACGCCACGGCCTTGGGCACGTAGATGACTGCGCCTTTCTTCAACACCGCCAGCTGCTTGTCGCCTTCCTGGATGACGTCCAAAAGCGTGCCGTGCTTGGCCTTCAGGTGCTCCTGTGTGGAGGTATGTATGTAGGAAAGAGGGAAAGAAAGAAAGAAAGAAACAAAGAAAGAAAGAAAGAAAGGAAGAAAGAAAGAAAGGAAGAAAGAAAGGAAGAAAGAAAGAAAGAAAGGAAGAAAGAAAGATAGGAAGAAAGAAAGATAGGAAGAAAGGAAGAAAGAAAGGAAGAAAGAAAGAAAGTAAGTATAAGTATAAGTAAATAGGTAAGTAGGTAAGTAGTTAAGTAAGTAAGTAAGTAACTAAGTAACTAAGTAAG
>WBZZ01000348.1:65000-72500 GCA_019918135.1 Paulinella micropora
CACAACATTAACACAACATTACATAAAATAACATAAACATAAACGTAATATAACGTAACACAGACATAAACAGATACACAGACATAAACGTAACAGTAGCTTTAGGTGAAGATACCGATCTCTGCGCCCACCAGGCTGAGTTGTCTTCCCCAGCCTTCGCTCTTCCACTTAGCAAACAGCGCTTCTAAAGCGATCTTGCTCTCCGCGTACAGACCGTCCCCGCCGAAGATGCCGTGGTTGGGAGACAGGGGCAGCACCTGCAGGTATGCATGAAGGCGTGCTGCCTCTCTCCGTGTCTCTCTCTCTCTCTCTCTCTCTCTCTCTGTGTCTGTCTGTCTTGTCTGTCTGTCTGTCTGTCTCTCTCTCTCTCGTTGTCTGCCTGTCTCTCTCTTCTGCTAAATATGTATGCATGTATGTATGTCTGTCTGCACGTACCACCACAGTGGGTTGCTTGTTGCTGGCCCCGGATTGCCTCAGCAGCTGTTCCTTGATCGCGCCCAGCAGACGCACTACGTTGGTCAGCATGGAGCGGTGTGCCAGCTCGGAGACGTGGTCGATGCCGCTGATGTCCCGGCCGTTCTCCGAGATGGCGGCGAAGGGGAACACGAAGTCGACTCGCCCGCCTGCGTACGCATGCATGCATGCATGCATGTATGTATGTATGTATGTATGTATGTGTATGTATGTATGTACGTATTCATATGAGTGTATGTGTGAGTGTGTGTGTGTGTGTGTGTGTGTGTTTGTGTGTGTGTGTGCGTGTGTGTTCGTGTGCGTGCGTGTGTGTCTATGTATGTATGTGTGTGTGTGTCTTTGCCTGTGTGGAGCAAGTCCTTGGAGCTGAAGAGCGCGTTCACAAGGGACAGCGTGTCCTGCTGCGAAGCCGCATTCCAAGGCACCACAACCAGCTTGGCTCCCCTGCCCGCATACTTCTTGTAAAGCGCCTCGTACATGTCGAAGCGGCTGCGGTTGGGCGAGCTCGTCGTCACCACAACATTACAGCCAGCCAGAAGCAGCGTCCTCACCACTTCCAGCCCGATCGAGTTGCGGCCCGCCCCGGTTACGAGCGCGACCTTACCTTCTAGCGACAGGCCGTGCGCTGCGATCTCCATGAACGCTGTCTTGAAATCGTTGTGGAAATCGCTCAGCACAATGGGCGGAGCGGCATGGCCGGGCTCTTGAGACGCGTGCTCATCCACCTCCGCCGCCACAGCCGTGGACCTCTCTTCGGCCTTGTTCTTTCTCTTGGTGCTCTTCTTCTTGGAGCTAGCTGGAATGCGCTTCTTCTTATTCGGCTCTGCCTCATCGGCAGCAGCTGACTTGGCCTCGCTGGCAGGCTTGGTTGACGCGTTTTCGTCTTCCATCGGGATAGCTGGGATCAGTTTAAGGCAGTTGGGGTTCTTACGATCCATCATATCCTCCACGTACCCTTCGAAACAGTTAGGGTATCGCGGCACGAACTCGAACTGAATGCCCTTGGCGTTGATGCTAGTCTTAGGCAGCGAGGGCTGCTTGTACTCACGATAGATAGCTCTCTTTCCCGAGCGCTCGCTGAAGAGCTTGCGCATCTTCTGCAGCTGCTCCTTCACCCCGGCCAGCTGTACCTGTGCATCGGGGCTTTCCATAGAAAGCGCCTTCAACTCGTACTCAATCATGGTCACCATGCTCTTGTCCGCCCTGTTGGCCAGCAGCACCAGGCGAGCCGCATGCGCCCCGGCCGAGCTGGACTGAGCGCGAAGGTCCACCAGCAGATTGGCCAGATCCTGGCGAGCCCACGCCCAGAACGAGTCGAACGAGCGAATCTTGTACTCCGAAAACACAGGCCGGATCCCGTCCACATACTTAAGCCCGTGCTCCGCCTCCATCAGCGCCATCACCTTGCGCTCCTCGTTGGTAGCAGCCTCAGCCGCATTGACTGTGTCTACAGACACACCCACATACATGCCACACGTATGAAAAATAATAAAGTTAAAAAGGGGGGGGGGGGGTCATTATATGTTTATAAAATATGCAACGTTAAAAAAAGGTTCAAAGGGTTATACTACATGTTTACAACAAAATATATGTTTTATATGTATTTACCAGGTGTGGCATCGTCCCCTTTCTTGAGCAGGTTCTCGCCAGCCGTCATCACCAAGTACTCATCCAACGCGGCCGAGTACTGTCTCATCAGCGCTTTCAATGCCTTCATTTCCTCTGGGTCCACGGCCACCATGCCTGCGCCAGCTCCTGCTGCGCCGCCGCCACCACCAGCCGCACTGGCGGCGGGCTTCTCGACCGACACCCCACGCGCTTTAGCATATCCCTTCGCCACTTCGTCCAGCCAGCTGAACATGGCGTCCTCGGAGCCTAGGCGGTCGTTTGGCGCCATGGTCACGGCATGCAGGCGCGCACCGTTAACCGAAGACTCGTCCCACAGCCACTGTCTCTCGTAATAGATCTTGAGAGAGGACGCGCCCTGGCCGCCGGGCAGTACGCGCTGCATAGTCCGTGAGAACAGCTGCTCCAAGACCTTACCAGGCCCGCTTACTCCACCGTTCGCTTCGATCTTGCCTGCCAGTTCAGTCAGGGCCAGGTCCTCTGCGCCCTCGATTTCTGACTGGAACTCGCTGCCAATGTCTCCAATGATCTCGTTCTGCAGCGCCGACTTGCCACCACACAGCGCCTTGACCGACTTGCCCGCGTCCACCGCGCTCACGTCGCACTTGAGTTTGGCCGAGATCAAGACCTGCAGGGCATGTAGTGCGGAGTAGGGCACTGAGGGCGGAGGCTTGTTCGAGGTGCCTGCAGCCGCCGGAACCGCCGCCGAAGCAGGGGCAGATGCAGCAGACACCGCGCCGCCAGCAGCAGCTTCTTTCTTCGGCTCGGGCTTCTTAGCAGGCGGCGCCGCCTTCTTGGGTTCGGTCTTCTTCGGGGTCACCTTAGGCTCGAAGGGAGGTATCTCAGGGCTTTCCGCCGAGCCCTCGGAGGTGAGCAGCAGAGCGTCCATGTCACGATTGGACCACAGCAGCTTCAAGGGCTCGGTCACGCCCTGTTCCGCCTGGCCAGGGCTCTGCGCGAACACCGCCGCACTCTGCTTCATCATGTTGAGAAGCACCGGGGAGGGCCCGATCTCTACAAAGCGGGTGAAACCAACACCAAGCATTTCCGCCTGAGTCGAAATCCATTGGACGGGAGAGGCGAACTGATAGGCCAGCAGCTCGATTAGGACAGCCTCGCAGAGTTTTTCAGGCTGCGCGATCTCCTCGTCCCAGTTCTTCAGCAGCTTTGCCATCACTGGACTACTGGTCACATCAAGCACTTCCTTGCAGAACTCTTGGCTCAAGCGGAACGTCTAAGCGAGTAAGTACAAGTAAGTAAGTAAGTAAGTAAGTAAAGTAAGTAAGTAAGTAAGTAAGTAAGTAAGTACGTAAGTAAAGTAAGTAAGAAAGTAAGTAAGGAAGGAAGTAAATAATTACGTCAGTCAGTAAGTAAAAGTAAGTAAGCAAGCAAGTAAGTAAGTAAGTAAGGAAGTCGACCTTCCCCAGCAAGTTGGGCATGTAGCGGCCCTCCAGCAGCGAGTGGCTCACCTGTGTGTGTGTGTGTGTGTGTGTCTGTCTGTCTATCTGTGTGTGTGTGTGTGTGTGTGAGAGAGAGAGAGAGAGAGAGAGAGAGAGAGAGATTCAGATAAACATGAAGACTGCCTCAGCATACACATACCCCTGCCCCTCCGAAGAGGCGCCGCAGCACTTGGCGGAAGGCCGGAACTCCGTCAGTCAGCAGTCGAGAGTGGAACGGCACGTCGATGCCCGGGAGCGGAATGGTGGCCTTGCCGCGAGTGGGCGCGAGATAGCCGCCAGCCGCCTGTTCGTCCGTTTTCATGGCGGATGAGACGGCTTGCTTAACCTCAGGCATTACGGTCGCCAGCTTGATGGGCCCTGTTGGGGGCTTACTTTTGTACTTATGCCAGAGCAAGTCCAGGCACGTCTTGAGGGCATGCAGGCCCACCAGATGGCCAGCCACTACGTACTGGGACGTCGGCACGTTGAAATTGACGATTTGCAGCAGCTCTTTGCATTCCACGCTGAGCTGGTCGACCAGCTGGGTTAGCAAGGCTTGGTCCATCCAGGCGCCCACGCGACCAGGCGACACCGCCACCTAGATAGATAGATAAACAGGTAGATAGATGGATAGATAGATAGATAGATGGATGGATGGATGGATGGATGGACGGACGGACGGACGGAGGGATGGAGGGATGGATGGATGGATGGATGGATGATTAGATAGATAGATAAATAAATAGATAGATAGATAGATAGATAGATAGACAAATAGACAGATAGACAGAGACATCACATAAATACATACCATGGCGTAGCGAGAGCGTCCTTGCGCGTCGCGCTCCACCACGCTCTGCATGGTCAGGCCCCTCAGGAACACCACCTCTGCCAAACTGGGCACGTCTAGGTTCTCGTTAAGCAGGCAGCCAATGGCGGCGTACTCGCCCAGGCTGTGGCCGGCAAAGCGCGTCACCTAGTTATGAAAGAATGCTTGTATAGATTTAGGTAGGTAGGTAGGTAAATAGGTAGGTAGGTAGGTAGGTAGGTAAATAGGTAGGTAGGTAGGTAGGTAGGTAGGTAGGTAGGAGACCGAGGCCAAGGCTGCGCCCGCATGCAGCTCCTCGAACTCCGCCTTCTCCGCCAAGAGAATAGCCGGCTGCTGGAACTGGGTCTGGAAGAGCAAACCTTTGGGAGACATGAACCTAGATGGATAGGCGGGTTATGTATTGGTTGGTAGATAGTAGGCAGAAGATACTACATACCCAGTGCTACAGACATACACTAAGCGCTCTCTTGATGCTCACACTCGCTTATTGTTGTACGCATGTATGTATGTCCGTACGTACGTTTGTATGTATGTATGTATGTATGTATATATACATGTATATATGTACGTATGTATGTATAGATAGGTGGGTATGTAGGTAGGTAGGTAGGTAGGACGAACCTGATGGCATCGCAGTCAGGGTCGAGCGCTTGTGGGAACAACGGGATACGGCGCACCGTGCCGTCCTCCTCCACCTTCTCTACACTCAAGGCGGCGTAGTTGCGGCGCCACTTCTTGCCCTGCGGTCCGCAGAGGCTTACCTATGTAAGTAAGTAAGTAAGTAAGTAAGTTAAGTAAGTAAGCATATATGTACCTCCATGGTCTTCGGGTTGGAGCGAATTATGTGCAGCAGGGAAAACCCGTATTTCTTGTAGAAGAAGGCCTCCGACTCGTTCCAGACTTTGCGCACGGGGGAATCAGCTGCGGACCTCTCGAGCAGCGCCATGCCCATGCCAACAGTAGCGGAGCCCTGTCCGGTGAACACATAGCTGGTAGGCTGTTGAGCCACCTGGCCGCTGGCTTTCAGCAGCACCTGCTCCGTGGCTCGGTCTCTGAGCTCCAGACTCACCACTTTGCGGCCGTCCACCATCCCTTCGTGCTTGGTGACCGCAGCCATTTCGCAGCCAGACAGCACCATACCAGCAAACTCTGCCATGAACTGCACCACCGCACCGCCAGCGGCCTTTGCCATGGCTTGCCGACAGCGTGCAGAAGTGTGCATGCCATGCACAATGGGCGCGGGCAGGTTGCCGAGAGGCACGAAGTAGGGGTTGGTGTGGATAGGGTTCACGTCTTTAGACGCCAAGGCGTACAGGAAGTTGGCATGCGGCGCTGTAATCAGCTCCACAGGGTAATAGCCGGGGCTGGAGCGGTTAGCCGAGGTTGGGTACGGTTTGCCGGAACGAGCTAGGTAGGCCTCTACCACACACTGCGACGCCGCCGTGGTGTGGCACTTCACCTTGCCCAGCAAGCGACGGCCCGACGCGTCGAAGATAAACCCGCGTGTCATGAAGTCGCGCTTGCTCGCATCATCGCTGGAGGACGACAAAGTCTCCGAAATGCGCAGCTTAACCCGGAACACGGAGCCTTGCGGTTGCGGAGTGGAAAGCGTGTGGAAGGCCTTGGAGGCAAAAATCGCGACTGCCTCGGGCGTGTCCAGCGACAAGGTGTACTCGGTCTCGCGATTCTTGAACAAGCGCTTGCGCTGCGCAGCAAGTAAGTAAGTAAGTAAGTAAGTAAGTAAGTAAGTAAGTAAGCATGGAAGCAAGCACGTGAAGGAAAGGAAATTACCTGTGCAGCTGTGCTGGTCCATCCGCCGTGGCGGATGGCGAAACGCGACGTGACTTGCAGCAAGTCTACGTAGTTGTCCGACTTGTTCTCCCCGCGCTGTCTCTGCAGTTTGGCAAGCTTAGCACGAACAGTAATGGTCCGTCCCGCGGGTTCATCCCACACTCCTGTCAGCTCGGCAAACGAGGCCACAGTGTCCTGTGGCATCACCCCGGGAGCAACTCCGGGGGTGAGGGCCTTGAACTCGTTGGACAGATGCACCAAAGAGAACAGGTCTGCTGCGCCGTAGTCGGCGCCACAAGCAGCCAGCAGCACCTCTGTGATGCTTTCCCAAGCCAGCACGATGCCGAAGTCGATTGGAGACACGTTGGGTTGGCTGTGAATCTTGCGCTGGTCGCCGATGGCCGCTTGGAAGCGCGAAATCTCCTCGCCAGTCACTTCGAACTGCCGCACCTTGGACCTCACGCTCTTTCCCGCCTGTACGGGAGACTTGACCGCAGCAGAGGTGGCCGTCTCCTCCAAGCTCTTGTCGGCTGTCTCGAAGTACTTGCTGATCGGTGTCAGCCAGCCAGCCAGCCCCGAGGCTTCTTCCTGCTTCTTGCCTCCTTTCTTGCTCTGCTTGTTGGCGACAGAAGACGGCGCCTCGCTCCACAGCGACTTGTAAAACGCAACCACCTTATCACAGCGAGTCTTCCAACTTTCCTCTTCCAGCATGCCCTCCAGGTTGCAGCGGGTAGACGGGCGGAACTTGAACTCGAGGGTCAAGCTGGCTACGGGGCTGGCTTCTCCCTTAGCAAACGACGCGAACTCGCTGCGAGGGTGTTTGATGGTGACGAAGACTTCACCCGAGGAGGGGATGCCCACTGCTTGCACTGCGAACGCACCCTTGCCATGGCCCAGAGCTTCCAGCCGCGGGTCAATCACTGTGATGACCTCCTGCTGCACTCCGGCCACGTTGACCGAAGACAGGCAGACAGTCTGCCCTGCTTGCGGCTTGAAGAGCTCTCTCATCGGGTTTCGTACCCACTTGGTGCCACGCAGCAAGTAGGGTGACAGCAGCAGAGCACGACGCCATGCTCCCGCCGAGTGGATGCTGTGTCGAGGTTCTTCCGCCCCGGGCTGTAGCTCTCCCTTGTTGGGGGAACCAGCCTGGGACACTGAGGCAGAGGGTGCCCAGCCTGAGGTGCTGAAGGGGATCGATGCGAGAGCCGCCTGCCACAGCTCCTCGTTGGGCTCCATCTCGCGCCCGGCCTGGCTTGTCGGCAACACAACCGTCACACACGCCTCATCCGTATCGTCCTCTAGCTTGGGCATCGCCTCGCCCCTGGTCGCTCCTTCCACCTG
>WBZZ01000348.1:80000-82500 GCA_019918135.1 Paulinella micropora
TGTATGTATGGTATGTATGTATGGTATGTACGTACGTACGTATGTATGTATGTACGTATGCATGTACTTACGTACGTGTGTATGTATGTATGTATGTATGTATGTATGTATGTATGTATGTGTATGTATGTATGTATGTATGTATGTACGTACGTATGTATGTATGTATGTATGTATGTATGTATGTATATGTGTATGTGTGTATGTATGTATGTATGCATGCATGTTATACATGTATGTACGTATTTATACATTCTATGTATGTATGTATGTATGTACGTAAGGTATGCATGTATGTACGCATGTTTGCATGTATGTACGCATGTTTGCATGTATGTATATGTATGTATGTATGCATGTATGTATGCATGTATGTATGCATGTATGTATCTATGTATATGTGTGTATGTATATCTATGTATGTATGTATGTATGTGTGAATGTATGTGTGAATGTATGAATGTATGTGTGTACGTATGTATGTATGTATGTATGTACGTATGTATGTATGTATTTATGTATATGCATGTATGCGTGAATGAATTCATGCATGCATGCATGCGATGTGCTATGTACCTGGTCCATAGAACCCCAGCACCTGGGCATGGATGCTCTGAGCTTGCTGCACCAACTTGGCGGACACTCGCTGCACGATCTTGGCGGCACAAGGGAAGGTCGACACAGCTTGCGCCAGCTCTGGCAGCCAGTTGTAGCCCTGGCCACCGAACTGCAGCAGCATGCCCAGCTGCTTCTTGAACGGGCCGCGGATAGCGCAGGGAGTAGAGCTCGAATTCTCCACTTTCAGCACTTCTTGAGCCATGTAGTAGGCTTTGAGCGCTGGCCTCTCAGAGGTAATGCCCTGGATATTGACGCCATCGAGCACCGCTAGGTGCAGCTGATCCCACGCCGTCTGGCACAAGTACCGCATTGCATGAGATAACTAACTCAAATGGTTGGACAACAAGACACAAACCTGCAAGAGGCGATACTCCGGACTGCGGTCGAAGTCGACTGAAGAAGCAGTCCAGCTTATCGCCTCGTAAGCCTCACGCACGCCCAGCAACGCTAGGACACCTGACCAGAGAGAAGGACAGGTTTTCACGTCTTTCGAGATCTGAGTCAGGAAGTCAACCTGAGAGGAAAGAGGTGTGCAACTCTGCTTCGGAAGTAGGCTCATGTGTCCTTTGTTCCCATGCAGCTGCAGCAGCCTCGTGGTCAGAGATGCGCAGAAGCAGATGCGTCTGAATCTGACCAAGCAAGCAAGCAAGGTGTGGATAACTGTCGGAATGCATCGGAGAGTCAACCTGGTCACCCTGTTCAGTGGTGGTCGAGAGTCGAAAGGCCCGTGAGTGTTCATCAATGCTTGCGTCTGTGCTCGCACTGGCTTGACTGTCTACTTCACCAGACTCGGTACGTCTGGCTTTCGACGGAAGCTTGTACTCACCCTTATTCTGCGCAAAACATCCAAATATCTGTGTTGCAATGACAAAAAAGAGGAAAGATGAAAGTAACCGAGGTGAAAAGAAAACAAGAGAACCTGGAAGGCCGCCCTGTGATAATCCTCTACTTGGGAGTAGTCAACAAACGCCATGGGACCTCTCTTACCTCGACCTGAAACAAGTTTTTCATGTAATGAAACGCAGAAACAACCGCGAACTATTATAATACATTGAAACACGACCTATGGCCAAGTAAAACAGCAAACAAGGGCAAACAAACCCTGCAAGGCGTTCCACCGGAAACCCAGACCCAAGGCCAACTCCGGGTCACCGCCTTTTTTTTTTCTATGTTACTCTGGGAGAAAGTGCCGAATAATGCAAACATGACAAGTGGCCACCTACTCCTGTGGCATACGGAATCATTGCTACATACATCGCCCCACCAAAAACACCAAACCGCTGGAAAAGGAGGGAACAATAGTACTGACTAGTGACGAGCGCTGGCAGCCACTGGAAGATCAGGTTTGACGCGAGACACTCAAATTGGGCACAACTTGCGGTTGGACCGACCGGCTTAATTTTACTTTCAATTTCGGACTTGTGACTGTGGTATAGCATTGCGGAAAATGCCGCAGGCTACGGCTGTTCTTTCTGATTGGCTGATAGAGGCGAATATGGCAGATAAACTCAAAGATAAGCGCCGTCAGGTCTTGTTGGAAGCAGTACAGAAAGGTCACCCAACTGCTTGCTGTAAAAATCTGGATGCTTGTGGGGAAAAAAAAGGGGGGGGGGGGGGGGGGGGGGGGGGGGGGGAGGGAGGGAGCAGGAAGAGGGGAGGAGGAGGAAAGGGGAGGAGGAGGAAGAGGGGAGGAGGAAGAGGGGAGGGGGAGGAGGAGGAGGAGGAGGAGGAGGAGAAGAAGAAGAAGAAGAAGAAGAAGAAGAAGAAGAAGAAGAAGAAGAAGAAGAAGAAGAAGAAGAAGAAGAAGAAGAAGAAGAAGAAGAAGAAGAAGAAGAAGAAGAAGAAGAAGAAGAAGAAGAAGAAGAAGAAGAAGAAGAAGAAG
>WBZZ01000348.1:95000-106848 GCA_019918135.1 Paulinella micropora
TTTTTGGCTTCACTAAGCTAATATAACGAGACATCATTCTCATCTTTTGAGGACTGTGTTTGGTTGTATTACCGACTTTTTACGAGCTATCGTTGGGGGCATTACATTTGGAGTCCACATCACTAGGGTGATTTCTTTCTGCTTTGCCACACAGGCAACAGAGTGAATTTTCACTGACCTGTCTCACACGGGGACGTCAGACGAAAACAAATACTCCAACACAGCTCCCTCATAACTCTTTCACAAAACAAATAATTTAATCGGTCTCAAGCAGGTGTCTCGTACACTCTAGCCCAATCCATATCTGTGTGCTCACAAGGAGACATCAGATACAAACTCTCTGTCGTTCTTGCTGTTCTCACACAGAGACCAAGAAGAAGGAGTTAGACAGAAGAGTGAAGGAACACACACAAAACACAAACAAGCATAGGGACAGGAGCACAACACTGTGACTCTACCCTTCTAGTTTGTGCATTTATCTGCATTATCTCACACATACGTCAGAGTATTTTTGCAAATCTCTGATCGTTTTCTAAAGGTAGGTCTGAGAACCTATCCGACCGACTGTCGACTTCTCAAGGAGAGCTTTTCTAGCTTCTCTATTACTATCTGTGTGTAGGTCCTAGTGCCTCACACTAGATACAATATAGAAAAGAAGGAGGAGAAAGTAATCTGAGTAAGGAGAACAAGAAATCGGAGAAAGTCTCAAAGACTATTTTTCTCAAACAAAAACAAACATACAAACAGTGTTTCATAGAGGACAGGGAATCTTATCCTACCCTCTCTATTAGTTTCTCTCTTCACTAGTCAATCGACTGAAGGAGGAACAGAACACAAACGAACAAAAACCAAACATAGGAGCTGACACTGTCCTCCTGTTAATCACTACTACGACATCATGTCGACAGAGATCGCCGAAGTGAGTGAATTCTCGGAGGCAGATCAAAGAAGAGAAGAAGAAGAAGAAGCAGGAGGAGGAGGAGGAAGAGGATTGAATGAAGGAGGAGGAGGAGGATTGAATGAAGGAGGAGGAGATGAAGGAGTAGGAGGAGGAGTAGAAGAGGGCTGGGATGATGAAGGAAGATATGGAGGAGACGAACATGAAGGAGGATTTGAACAAGAAGAGACGGGAGGAGGAGGAGCATATGGTAATCCCATACCACCTGCCTACACGGGAGGAGGAGGACGAAAAATGATCGACTTGATCCATAGTGATGGAGAGGAGATCACAGTGGAGGAACAACAGTGGGTGCAAGACCACTATGACCTCACTAAAGAAGAGTTTGATAACAAGATGGGGGGAGAGAAGGATACCTATGTGTGGATCCCTCAGGATCAAAGAAGAGAGAAAAGTCGTGCTAAAAAGGATGTCTATATCCTATTATCAAACACAGCACAGCTCCTCGGCAAACTGGTCTCTGATCCAGAAGAGAGAAAGAAGATACAGCATATCAAGTTTGGGGACACACACACCCACCTTGAATTACTCGATGCTATCTTTGGGGTGTACACTCAAACCCTGATTTGGGAACGTACATACGGCCCACGATGTGAGGGTTACCTCCAGTACACAAACCCAAGAGCAACGGCCAGATTCCTCGCGACTGGTCAGGAGGCAGTCGATGTAACAAAAATGAAGACCAATCTGGGTTCGAAAAACTCGAGTGGCATATTTCATTTTTTTACGATGGAAATGAAGGCCTTGGAGGAGGGGAAGGCAGAGATGGAAAAAAACATTAAGGCAGCAGGAGAAACTCATCCTGTGGTTGATGAGTTAGAGAAGACCGACAGAGTTCTGATCAAGATCAGACTGTTGATGGGTGCGTTACTGCACAAGGAGGCATGGAAGAGATGGATTCCTACCAAGGATCACTCTGTCCTTAAATCACTTAGTAACGCACCACCGGTCGCCAACAAAGCAGGTGTTGACCAATATGTGGAGAAATATAATTTTCTCAGATCTGCTTCTGAATTGGTGGCCTTTATCACTCATGCTCAAAAGCTGGTGATATCTGAGAAGAAGAAGGCGAAAGAGAAGGCGGAGTTCGAGAAGACGATGAGACTGGAAGGAATGAAAGCAAAATTGAGTGGTGCAAAGACACACCCTCCGACATATTTTCCCCCACCAGCTCCTGCCCCACCAGCCCCTACAACCCCGGGCTCAACTACGGTGGTGGTCACAAACACGGAGAAGAATGACAGACAGAACACCATAAATGCCTTCAAGGGGAAGAAAGGAGGAGTGGCAAGTCTCATGCTATATGCCAAGACGAGCTCAGACAAAGACTCTGATGCTTCGCTTTTGAGCAAGCTCAAAGAGATCAATGCCTGCATGAAGGCTTTTCCTTGCGACGAAACGCAGGAATACGAGGCCCTTGTTACTGTTTTTGACCAATCTCTAGTCTCGGAGGGATTTGATCTGACACAGTACAAGTTTTTGAGAAAGAAGGAGGAGATTAAGAGAAACAATGCAACAGGCCTAGACGCTCAGTGTGAACTGGCGGTGGCCACACTCATTTCATATTTTCAATCTCATGGATACCAGCATCTCTGCACTGGTACTCTCATAGGATTTGAAATCTTTGAGACAGTGGCGATGAGTTTGAGGAGTGCTGTTGGCTTGGCGGCGACCCTTACGGAGGTAGTTTCCTCCTATGGGCTATTCTATGGCCGCAAGTCGATCATCCTCTATTTCTTTTCGGCGTTACACACAGTTAACCCGAGTAAGCTTACTCAGCGCATACAACAATGGTCGACGTTTAGCTCAGTGAAGTCCAAGAACTTCCTCGAGACACACGTGTTCGAAAATACGGTTCAAAGCGTTGCTCCGTCAGCACTGTTTCAAGAAGTGATGAGTGCATGCTCAAACATGGACTCGCTCACGGAGGCACATACGGCACAGGCAGGCGGTGTACCTGTTGGCGCACAAGCCACGTACACAAACAGAGTTGCCGGTTGGAAGAGACAGAGAGAGCCAGACCTGAAGACCGCATGTTGGAGGTGGTTCGCGGGCTTGCAGTGTAAGGCACAGATGGAGAACAGAGACTGCTCTTTCAATCATGATAGGCAGAACCCAACAGCAAGTGCAAATTTTCTGAGCAGGACGGAAGGCAAGGAACCGGGCCTTTTCAACATGCTTCAGATTGCCGCTGCGAACGAAGGTTGGTATGCCAATATGCGTGATGATGAGGAGTTACGAGAGGCAATCATTACCTACATGAAGAGGATGAAGGAGAAGAGGAGGAAAGGGAGAGACAAAAGAACTTAAAGGCCTCTCAAAGAGGACGAGGAGGAGGAGCAGGAGCAGGAGGACAAGGAGGAGGAGCAGGAGGAGGAGGACGAGGAGGAGGAACATGGAGAGGAGCCTCGAGGTGGCAAGGAACCCCTCAGAGAGGAAGAGGAGGAGGTCGGGCATATACCCCTTATGGAGGGAGAGCTGTTCGAGCTCCAGCCCCACCACCAGGAGGAGGAGGAGGCTCATGGGCAAGCTCCAACCCGAATTTCGGTCGAGCTCAGGCCTACAACACTGCCTCGGAGACCGATACGTCATCCTACCCGGACACTACTCAAGGTAATCGTTTCGAGGTGGTGGAATGACTGGAGGGGGAAGAAGAGAGGAAGGAGAAGACTGTGAAGTTTAACCCTAAAGTCACAGTGCTTTCTAATGCTGTTGTGCAGACTGGGCCAACGCTTCCTCTATGTGAAAACAAAGATGTGGGTACACAGAGACTGCAGCCCCAAGGTAGTCTCATACCCGTTCATACAGCACGGTTACCAATGATAACTGATGCAAATAGGAAGGCGAGACTTGCGATGGAGGCGAGGAGGCCAATGGCAGATGTATCGCCTCGGCCAAGCAAACAACCACGAACAGACTCAATGTCTACGGTCGCGGCGGGTGGCGAGCAAAAAGACAATGTGTGTACTCAAGTACCACAAGACAATGTCGCTCAAATAGTAAACGCACCAGTACCGCAGAATAATAAAAATGTTAATGAGGTGAAGCAGGAGGAGAAGAAGGAGGAGTTGAAAAACTTAGAGACAAGACTCCAAAATTTGGAACGTAAAGTTCTTGTTCTCGCAGCCAATATACACAGGCCCGATGCTCTGTGTTATACGGAACTTTATTGCGAAACATTGAAGACAGTATTAAAAGTTGGTAATGATACGATGGCGAATATTAATATTGTCGGCAGGAAGTTTTTAAATCGATACCGGGACTGGGTGGACGGAAATATGAAAAAGTCAACGGGCACTCTCAAAGGAGTGAGCAGCCCGTACTGCGGAATGCAAAATTCTATTCGGTCATTGACCTTAAGAATGGCTTCTGGCAGATACCACTGGAGGAAAAGTCCAGATGGCTGACGGCGTTTGTGGTGGGTATGGAAATATACCAATGGAAAGTGGTTCCGATGGGCCTCAAGCAAGCCCCAGGACTTTTCCAGAAGGCGATGCAGAAGGTGTTGAGCAGTCAGTACGATGATTTGTCTGACGGTGGCTTTATGAGAAGGCGGGGACAGAAGGCGGGAGAATATGCATTTTGCTATATCGATGACATTATCGTATACTCTAACACAATGGAGGAGCATATCGATCATTTGTCCGATATATTCAGGCGCATCGGAGCTTTTGGCCTGAAGTGCAATCTAAAGAAGTGTCAACTTGCCAAGACGAGTGTGACATACTTAGGGTACGAGATCTCCCATAATCGAGTCTCGATATCCAAAGAGAAGAGGGAGGAGATTATGAATCGACCGATACCGAAGAACCGCACTGAATTGCACTCATTCCTTGCGATGGCGCAATACTATAGCCAGTTTATACCCGATTGGGGTGCAACACGGGCTAAAGTGGAGAAAATGATAGATTTTGGAGACTTTGAGAAGTGGGACGAAGAGGCTTTGCAAGTGTTTCATGCGCTCAAAGATCTCATTTACAAAGACCCGAAAGACGGAGGACTGGTGTTAACGATGCCCGACTTTACGAAACAATTCGTAGTCGATACAGACGCATCTAAGTTTGCGATTGGGGCTGTATTACAACAAGAGGATGAGGAGAAGAAATTACGCCCAATCATGTTTATTAGTAGGAAGTTGTGTGCGGCGGAGAGAAACTATTGCACAAGGCAAAGAGAGGCGTTGGCGGTAGTATGGGCCCTCAAGAGGCTCAGAGAGTATTTGTGGGGAGGACCTCAATTTACTGTCAGAACTGATCATCATAACCTGTTATGGTTGATGAATCATGAACAGACGGGACGGCTGGCGCGGTGGCAAGCGTTCTTGTCTTGTTTCGATTTTACAATGGTCCATCTACCGGGGAAGCGAAATGTGGTCGCTGATAGCCTCTCTAGGCTAGAGTTTAACTCAGAAGTATCGGCGTTGGTGTCCACGGTGGAGATGGAAGACTTGTCCACTGACAAGGTGTATGAGGTCAGCCACATTGAGGCGATGGAGATGGCGAGAGGAGTCCGATATGACCGCACAGGTCTACGGTACAGTCCACAAGGCCCGGATCACGGGATATGTTGTGAGCTACATACCCAGGAGGACGCTGAGTGGTCCTATGAGGTATATGAGAATGCGAAGGCGAACATAAGAGAGGAAGAGGAGACGCAGGAAGTTTATGCGGAGCCTCCTCAAGAGCGGAGAAGTGACCTAGACGATGACCCGGAAAGAATCGGGTACGGCTAGAAGATGGTACTATCCATATAGCCTCGCCTACCGCATGGAGGCAACAACAGGCTCAAGATCCGGAGTTTAAAGAACTGATACAGTTATATCAGAACCCGGATGAGCTACGGATGACGAAAGCGATCAAAGATCAGATGAAGGAGATGGGATGGAGAGATGGTCTACTGTGGTACAAGGGCCTTCACGGTCGCTATGCGTCACAGCCGGACAAATGGACCCTGTGGGTACCGGAGAGTCTGAGACGATTTATATTTGTCGCAGCCCACAATTGCCCACTTTTGGCGCATCCGGGTTGACAACGAACTCACATGTTCGTAGCGAGGCGATTCTGGTGGAAGAAGATGAAGGAGGAGATAGATCAGGCGGTGGATGCATGCATCCCGTGCAAGATAAACAAAACACCACTGAAGGCAAATTTCGGCCTGATTGGCGAATTTCCTCTTCATGCGGGGATGTTTGAGTTTATACACATTGATCATGTGGGACCTTTCCCAGAATCGAAGGATGGTTACAAATACCTCCTTACGGCTATTGACAGAGCCACCAACTATGTGTGGATCATCCCTGTCAAAGACGTTACCGGCAAGACGACGGCCGAGGCGCTGATCGATAGGATCATCTCACAGATCGGAGTACCAATAAAGATATGTTCTGATCGAGGCTCGGACTTTAATAACGAGGTCATCGACAAACTATCTAAGTATTACGGGATGAAATGGCAATATGTTACTGCCTATAACCCGCGAGCAAATGGGAAAATCGAGCGGGTACACAGACCCCTCAAAGCCTCGCTAAAGATGTATTGCACGAAGAAGGAGAATCAAAGAGCATGGGTCGAGGCAGCACCATCATTTGCGTTTGCAATGAACTGTCTACCCTCTACGGCGTTAGGAGGCTCGAAGAGCTCAATCTCGCCATATCAGTTAGTATATGGGCGTGAGCCTGATATCCCGACTTCGCTCCTTCACCCAAAAGACACTTGGGCGGATGCGGATGAGTTGTTTGGGATGAGACTTAGAGTGAAGATGGAGGCGGAACAAATAGTCAGGGCGCATAGAGAGGCGGAGCGCCGAAAGACTGATGCTGAAGGGGTGCGACAAGCGCACTTGGATCAGATCAAGTTCCAGGTCGGGGATATTGTACTATTGTACCATCCTCAAGTCCCGAAGGGAGTCAGCTCTAAGCTGTTCACTCACTGGAAAGGACCTTATCAGATTATGGAACAGACGGGACCTCTGAATTACAAGATCAGGGGTAGAGGGAAGGTGCAAATTGTGAATGTAAGAAGGCTGATTAAGTATGATCCCTTCTTACTGGAAGATGAATCCGTTGAGGAGGCGTTAAAACGGATGAAGGACGATTTCAAAGAGGTGCCTCCCATACACAAGGAGGCTGGCATAGACCAAGACGATGCTTATCGGGCACCGATAGCTGAGAAGGAGGAGAGTGAGGTGGACAGCAAGGAGAAGACTGACCGCATAAGCGCGGTGGGGACTCAGTCCAAGTCTCCGCGAGAGCATAGCGGAAAGAAGGAGAAGATCACAGAGGCGCAGCTAAGGAGAGCGCGGAATGATCTTATCAACGACCAACCGAGGAAGGCGATGAGGTCGATGAGATCAAAGGACGTCCACCAGGAGGAGGAGGGGACGGACACTGACCCAAACGCGGGCAACGTTGAGATTGTCCATGAGCGATGGAAGGAAGGCGATGCGATAGCAACCATCGCATGGGTGAAAAATATTTTCTATCTGATGAGACCAGCGGAACAACATGTCGCTGATGACACTCTCTCAGACTTATACTTGATGCGGGTCGTGGCGGTCCCACGACAGATGCGTGTCACACGGACACTCAAAATATCATCAGCCGCAAAGATAGTACAACCGATACTCCAGTTCTGGAGAAGTATGGACCCGGTTGAGGATCCAAAGGCAAGACATTATCTGCCAGTATATAAAGACGCAAAAAGTCTCGAGACATGGGATGATACAATTACTCCCAGAGACAAGGATTACACTGCGTGGACTATTCAGACACTGCCAAGAGGGTGCTTGATGTCCCTTTTGAATTATCGTTCGGCGGAATCCCTAATAAGATCTGGGACATTCTCGAACAGTCAAAGTTCGATCTGACTTTTGTTGGTGGTCCTCCACCAGGCAAAGAAATCCGCGCCAGACGACGAAGGCAGTGACAAAGAAACTATTTTTCTTTATGCGTCTCAAATAAACTGATTGATTGCCCACGGCGTATCATGATTTGATCATGCATCATCAGTTATCAATATGAATATTGAAAAAGACTCAGTGATATAACTTGGCATTCGATCGCAACATACGAGTGCGAAAGGTCGATCGACGATGATACTACACCGTATACGGGGATCGCTAGTGTATTGAGCGATGGTGTTCCCGGGTATAACCCTTTCCAAGTCCTGGGATGATGTTCTCGAAAATGAAATGTTCTCTGAAACTTTCATTAAATTATTTTTTACGATAGATTATATACTGTCGTACCTGAGCACGGTCAATCTCTACTTGTGTCGGTATATCGCAGGGTCGGGTACATACACCTCGACTTCGGATATAGCTATTAGGACTGGCCCCCTAATACTATATCATAGGATATCCGCCTTATACAAGGGTATGTCATTAAAAAAGACAATGTACTTACGATCTCCCTGTGAATAATAATAATATAATAATAATAATAATAATAAAATAATAATAATAATAATAATAATAATAATAATAATAATAATAATAATAATGATAATGATAAGAAGAAGGAGATCAAAGGGGAAATCGTACTACAGCACCACGTTGCTTGTACTTTTTTTATTAATAGTACGTTTGTTCTTGACATACTGCCGAAAAAAAAAAAAAAAAAAGAAATTGAGGGGAAGGAGTTCAAAATTTACAAGAAAGGCTAGAGAATCCGCTTTGACGTGCCGTATGAGGATATTTTATCGTCTTTTAGCGTCTATCCGTGGGTCGATGCGCTGTGTTGCATGACTCCATAGCGCATACTATTTGCAGAAAGAAATCAGAAGGTGTATGACGAAAATGCTATTTCCGTCATAAAATCGGGAGGGGGTACTGTAGGCATCACCCCCCGGATAGCCGGTAAAAAGTACCTTTTCCTGGTGACAGGTGCACCAGCTTGTTTTTCAGTATTATTTGTCCGGATTGGACCTGATGCCATTTTATTCCTGGTCTGTTGCCGTTTTCCTTTTTGGCTTCACTGAGCTAATATAACGAGACATCATTCTCATCTTTTGAGGACTGTGTTTGGTTGTATTACCGACTTTTTACGAGCTATCGTTGGGGGCATTACAAAGCGCCAAAAGGGACGCGCCACGTAACATGACCTGCAGGATCAGTGTCATAAGTAATGACTGTAATGGCTCTACCGACACCGTTACTCGATACGATACGCCGTCCGGCAATCAGATTATGGTATTTGTATTAGTTCTAAACACCCCCCCCCCCTGAAACAAAGTAAATTAAGGAAAAACTAACTGCACTGAGGTTCTAACAATGTTATGCTACGACTACTATAAGTATTTGTGAGTTGAACATGAGAAGTCAAAAACATACTCAAAACATACACCCTTGCCCTGTCTCACGCTCTCTCAGCCAAGAATTGTCAGAATTGGCTACCCTGCTAGCAGCGGCGAGTATCATACGGTATTAATATCAGCTATTAATAGACTACCGACGTACTATGACTCATGATAGTTAGTAGAAGGCTGCGGTCCCGGTCTAGAAGCCTCAGGACCTACCAGACGAGATGAGTCGGATTCAATGATATTACAATATAGTCTGCCTGATTCTTGAAGTCACCCCCTACTCTCCCTAAACTCTCATCCGGCGGAGGCTAAGTCTCTTCTGCTTCCCACTCAGCTCTACGGTCACGCAGTGCAGGGCAAGCGTCGAAGGACTGCACCAGCAGGCCGCCTCCGAGTCACACTGTTAGACCTATTAATATAATTAACCGGATAGTCAGTATTGGCCGGCATATGTAATGTGTGTCGTTAGAGCCATTACGTATGTCCGGCCTAGTATACAATTGGGCCGTCCCTTGGCGCCCTTTTCTCAATAAAGTATCTGCTGTAGGACACAGCAAGTATACTGCAGATTATTATTTGAAGTTAGTCTCACATGTTATAGAGCCTTGTAGCGTGAACGTTAGGTCTAGTAGACTTTATTCACTTATCGCGTAGTATCGGTGTGTGTGCGGAAGGCTACCACCGAAAATACGAACTGGTGTACGTGCGGAAGGCTGTCACCAAATATTTGAATCTGGTGTGTGTGCGGAAGGCTACCACCAGTCTGTGTGTGCGGAAGGCTACCACCAGTCAGACTAGGCGGATTGTGCGGAAGGCTGCCACCTAGTTGTTATCAGATCGTCAATATCTATTTTATTTCCTAACTCTATCCCGCTTCTCTACTCACAGAGAAAGCAACATTGGTAGTCGACCCTCCCTCCTACCTTCCGCCCTTGGTACGCCCGAACAATATGGCGTATCAAGGTTCTGACTTAATAAAAATGAGGCTAGACTCTCCAAAATTCAATCATGGAAAAGAATGGGAGCTGTTTGAGTACACCTTTACATCAGTTATAGGTGTCACACACCCAGAAATTCTTTCCATAATTCCGGGCTTTGAGTCTCATCCCTTAGCCAAACCTATACAACTACCTGTACGACCTGATTCCCCTTCAGATGCACCCTTCAAATCACCTGCAAAGGAAGAGGAAGAAGATGAGGACAAAGAGGAGACAGTAGTAGTAAAGGTAGAGGAGAAAGACAAGGGAAAGAAAGAAGAGGGTCACGAAACTGCAAGTGCAAAAACTGCCTCTGCCCCCGCCACTGCTATACCTACGGACCAAAAATCTAAAATTGACAGCTCCCACGCTGTGGTGTTGAGCCAGGCCGGGCCGTACCACTACCGTTTCGTCTTCTATTCAGGCAGAGCGAGTTTTAACCAGTAGCTCTGAGCTGGTTCTCAGCTTTCCTTCGTACTCTACTTCGAGAAGCATTTTTTTTCCATGTCTTCCTCTCAAGATTTCAAAGCAGCTCAGGATAACGCTGCTGCGGCTTTCGCTAACCTGAGTCTGCCTTCTTATGGTCCGAATTCGTCGAGACTCTCACGCCCGGCGGTCGGTAGCAACCTCGAGCCGTCGTCCCATGAGGAGGCGAGCGCGTTTTCTGCAGCTGCGAGCGGGTTATCGTCTGCTAGCTCTTCGTCAGCACCACCAGGTTATCTGCTAGCTATAGACATCACTTTCATTGTTTGTGTGTAGTTGAGGCCTCTCGTTGTTAGTTATTGGGTTTCCTCTCTCGCTGTAGTACAATGTATCTCAGAAACCTAGTAACGTATATTCTAACCACAGTTTCCAGAGCATGATTGTTTGTGCACATACAGTGATTGCCTGTCTTGCTATATTTGGCTTTTTGAAATACTGTCTTCCTCTCTCACACTCGCTCCTACTAGTCCTACTACTACTACCACTACTACTTCTACTACTTACTACTACTACTACTACTACTACTACTTACTACTACTTCTACTACTACTGCTACTACTACTACTAACTAATACTAATACTACTACTACTACGTACTAGTTTTGTATTGTATATATATATATATGTATGTGTGTATTTCACTTTTTTCTTTTTTTTTTTGTCATTGCCTGTCTCGTTTCCTCTCACTATTTGTTATGAATGCCTTAGTGTCTTCTGTTTAGTTTGATTTTTTCGTCAGTCTCGTTTGTATTTATTGCTGGCTTCCCCTTTCCTAGCAGTGTTTCTCCCCCGCGTCTTTGCCCGCTCCTGTGGATTGTTTTCCATTGTCTCTCAGTTGTATTTAGAGCTCATGCATGCGTGTATGTGTGAGTGTCAGGTTTTCCTCTTGACGTGTTTGTCGTGTGTGCATAGTACTTGTGTTCAGGGAGTGTGGATGGTTGCGTTTGCGTGTAGTGTGGCCCCGGTGTCAGTGTGACTTAGGGAGTGGTTTTGAGCCATGCTTGTCGGTTGTTGTGTGTATGTGGGTGTGTGTGGGTGTATGTGTGTATGTGTGTATGTGTACGTTTGTTTGTGTGTGTGTGTGTGTTTGGTGTGCGTGTGTGTCTGTGTGTGTGTGTGTTGTGTGTGTT
>WBZZ01000349.1:27500-30000 GCA_019918135.1 Paulinella micropora
CTATTAATATCATTACCCAGCCTTACAATGAAGAGACCTGTTGCTCATAATAATCAGTGACTGCTGAGGTCACGTGGCACCCGTCACGGTACAATAACATCCCTTGCTGCATCCGACGGTGCCATTCCGGCGGGGGTGCAGCCTCAGTGAGGCCCGGGATGTCACAAGTTGTTTTTTGACCGACTGAGTCCGACATAGCTTGGGCATGGGCACTGATAGTAGGTAGATATTGTATATTGATTCGGAATATATCATCTGACTCTGGTTCAAGTTGATATTAATACTACCGTGACCGTGACTCAGTGAGTATCGGTGGCCGGCATGGCAACCGTGGCCCACTGCGGCAGTCACGTAGTAATGATTGTTAGCCTACGGTCACGGTCACTTGAAACCTACTGGCATCCTCCGGAGTCCGATGATAAGTTTATCCTGTTTTGAGTCGGCCGGCCCTGCGGCGCCTTAATATTGTTTCAAACGGTGCACAACCGTTCAACGGCCGCCATGCAAAATAATCTGAGTGACTCATGATGAAATCAGAATCAACTCTCTCTGCTTTTCCCTGCTGATTTTTATGCTTGACGTTGACTGAGCTGAAAGGAAGCATGTAAGTAGCGGGTAAACTATGACTCAGGCGCCGGTACTCCTTGCGGTATATAATCATAAGTTACTAGTAATCCTCTGACTTACTACTCAGTACTGTAAATTCAAGTTTAAAGTAAAATTTAAAGTAACCAACTTATCAAGTTAGTATTGTCACGTATATATTAATACTCAGACTATTAATAATTCGAAGTCGAATGCATCATCTCTTCAGTTCAAGTTCAACTGAAGTGTCGCACTGAGTTTTAGTCAAGGCTAGGGCCTCAGAGCTATCTGAGCCTATTAGTATCAGGCTCTCAGTGCGGAAGAAGTTTGTGACTGACGAATTATTAATAATAATTTTCAAAGACGTGAAAACTTGATTAGCGGCTTGAAAAAATTCCGACCATCTCCGATCGGCATATTAATAATATTAATAATTTGTCACTTGAAGTTCCGCCGTCTGCGTCAAATGAGAAGACAAACACAGTGGCAGTCTGACACTGACAAGGTAACAACCGTTGACAGTGATTTTTGTTCAGTAAAACTAACTTTAATACAAATTAGAGTTCATGTTTCTCAGTAGACTCTGACTCATAAGGAGGGCGAGCATGTCAAGTCGCGTTTGAAGCTATCTGATTCCAGCAAAGTCCTGACTTCTCGGAACTGTTCTGAACTCAGCGCGAAGCTGGCAAAGAAATCTCCGTTCTTGACATACACCCTGCAGCAATACCAAGGATATCGAAGTGGCAAAAGTCGTCTAACTGAGACTGAGTATTAACGCTCTTTTTCAATAAATAATTGGAGGGGGGGGGGGGGGGGGGGGTGGGGGGGGGGGATAACAATGCTGGATACACCATAGATAGATAGATAGATAGATAGATAGATAGATAGATAGATAGATAGATAGATAGATAGATAGATAGAAAGATAGAAAGATAGAAAGATAGAAAGTAGATAGATAGATTAGATAGATAGATAGATAGATAGATAGATAGATAGATAGATGAGATGTCGCAAAGGAATGTAGTCCTTGCAAAGGAACGCAGTTTCACATCAAACAATAATTTGTGTACTGTGCATGTGTCCGGGATGGGAATCACGGGTAGACTGTGTTCTGGAAAAAGAAGAGGAGGAAGGACGTTGAAGAAAAAGGCAATCTAGGAATGGAGAGTGGGAGGATAAGGAAGAAGAGAAAGAAAAGGAAGCCGTTAGTCCGGAGGGGGGGGGGGGTGGGGGGGGATAACAATGCTGGATACACCATAGATAGATAGATAGATAGATAGATAGATAGATAGATAGATAGATAGATAGATAGATAGATAGATAGAAAGATAGAAAGATAGAAAGTAGATAGATAGATTAGATAGATAGATAGATAGATAGATAGATAGAAAGATAGATAGAAAGATAGATAGATAGAAAGATAGATAGATAGAAAGATAGATAGATAGATAGATAGATAGATAGATAGATAGATAGATAGATAGATAGATAGATAGATAGATAGATAGATAGATAGATAGATAGATGGATGGATGGATGGATGGATGGATGGATAGATAGATAGATAGATAGATAGATAGATAGATAGATAGATAGATAGATAGATAGATAGAAAGACCGTCGCCGTTGCTCGCCCAGGGAGGCCAGCTTCAAAAACATAAGAAAAGTTTGGACTGCTTGTACAGATAGTGAGGAGGAAGAGAAGAAAGAGGGAGAAGAGGAGGAGGGGGAGGAGGAAGAGGAGGAGGAGGAGGAAGAAGAAGAAGAAGAAGAAGAAGAAGAAGAAGAAGAAGAAGAAGAAGAAGAAGAAGAAGAAGAAGAAGAAGAAGAAGAAGAAGAAGAAGAAGAAGAAGACGAAGAAGAAGAAGAAGAAGAAGAAGAAGAAGAAGAAGAAGAAGAAGAAGAAGAAGAAGAA
>WBZZ01000349.1:35000-40000 GCA_019918135.1 Paulinella micropora
CGGCGGTCCGAAAGGAGGAAGCTGCGACGGGATATCGCGTCTTGCCTCTGCATGAAGAATGTGTCGATGATGTGCAGGTGGTGTCTTCGGAATCGGCTGCCGATGCACCTAAGTGTGTGTCTGAGTGTGCTGATGTGCATGTGGTGCCCCTGCATTCGGCGGCCAGTGCAGTGGGGGACCAACCTGCGCAAGCACCTGCAGAGGGGGGCAGCACGAGGGCGGAAGCCAAGCGCGGCCGTCGGGTCCGGAAACGAGCCAAGAAGCACCGCTCCAAGCAGTTCGATACCGGCTTCAAGCTACTCGTCGCGAGTCACAACTGGCAGGGTAAAACGGGATACGACAACGTAGGCACGGCGGAATGGGCATCATTCTACAAGCACGAGGGCTGGCTAGTCATCGGGGCTCAGGAGCACCGCATGGGCAAGAAGCAACTTTCCAAATGCAGCCTGGATGGATTCCGGGTTTTGGAAAACCTGCGGAGGTCAGCGAGAAAAATCGTTGCAAGGGTGGGGTTCTATTCGCGGTGGCTAACTTCCTTGGTCCGTATTGCAACCTGGTGTCAGCCCCCGTCGACCACCGGCAGCAAGTGTGGCTGCGTATCGCCTCGGGTGTTACCGGCGCTCAGGATATCTATGTGGGCAACGGCTACTTTCCCCAGGAAACGCAGGAAGAAGAGTCGTCAGAGGCGTATGCGGCCTGGCAGGCAGCTATAGCTTTTTTTGGAGCCAAAGGTCTCGTGGTCACGGTGGCGGATGCCAACGCGAAGCTCGGGCCGGCATGCAGCCGAAAAGAGGAGGGCATCGTCGGTCAGCACGGGGAGGTCGATGATAAGGGAGCACCGGTACGTTCGGAGAACGGCAAGAGACTCGCGGCTGTCCTCGTCGCTACGGGCCTACGAAATCTGAGCGGCTTCTCGTGCCCAGTGGAAGGGTCCTACTGGTGGTCCCGGCGTGAGCAGCGCGGCATGGGCACAGGCAAGCACCTCCTCGATTACATCTGCGCGTCGCCTGGCTTGGCATCTGGAGCAAAGTTCGGAGTATGCGAAGATGATCTTGATACGGACCACATGGCAGTATGGGCCGAACTGACGTGGAGCGGCCAGCGCCGGCCAAAGCGGGCTGCGAAACCTTACAGGTCCTTTCGTGTTGATAAGCTTATTGGTGCTGGTGTCTCGGGTAATGATCACGCTGCGAAGCAAGCGCTGGATTATCTACGCGACAAGTTCGATGACGTATTCCAGCATTGCCTACAGAAGCTTGGAGTGCATCAGCTGCCTGAGCTTGACCTATCGGGTGGTGCCGACAGCCAACGGGTGGTAGATGACGTCACCGAGCGAGTGGCGCAGTCCTTCCGAATGGCGGCGCACCGGGTCCTTGGCTCCAGATGTATACGACCCCGTTTCACCAACAATTGGTTCGACGGGGAGCTAAAGGAGCTCATTCAGCAGCGACGGGAGGCCTACGCAGCATACAGGAGGGATGAATCGAATGCAGAAGCCCGTCTGAATTGGCTACGGCTCCGCAAGCAAATTCGGAAGGCAACTCAGGCCAAGAAGTCCGCCTCCTTCAAGCAAGTGCAGGAAGAAGCGGTCAAATGTCAACGCGAGCAATCCTCCAAGCGCTTTTGGCTACTCGCGAAGCGGCTTGGCGGGGCACGCAGAACGAAGGTCTCCGCGCCGGTGCAAAGGGAGGATGGCTCACTGGCGTGTACGCTGCCGGAAAAGGTCGCTCGGTGGGAGGAATTTCGGAAAAATTCGGTGAAGCCACGGGAAAATCCGGCAAGTGCGGCTGTTGTGGTGGAGTGCTGTGCAGAAGCAGGCTCGCTAGAGTGGGAGGAAGCCGAAGCTAAGCGGCAGTTCCACTGGAACGATCGCTTCAGAGATGAGGTGGCCCGGGCTATGAAGGAGCACGAAGTAGGTGGAGACACTTGCGAAGAGCTGGACAAGCCGTTCACGCAAGAGGAGGTCCTTGCAAGGCAACGTGCCCTGAATAACCACAAAGCTTGTGGCGAGGACAAAGTGAAGAACGAGATGCTTAAGTATGGCGGCGCCAACATCAATGGCTACTTAACGCAGTACTTCAACTGGATTCGAGAAGCCGAGAGGACTCCAAAAGCTTGGGGCAAGGGAATCATCGTCAATATCCCCAAGGGTGGGGATCCTACGGATCCTGACAACTGGAGGGATATCTCGATTATTAGTTGCCTTGGTAAGCTGTATGTGTCCTTATTAGCTACTCGTCTAACGCTCTTCGTGGATGGCCCGGATAAGCTACGTCCAGAGCAGGGAGGCTTCCGCCCGGGGCGTTGCACTACGGATCGGGTCTTTACCCTTTGGCAGAGGTTGAAGGGGCGTCAGCAGCAGAAGCGGGAGTCGTATGTCCTGTTCGTCGATCTACGCAAGGCTTTCCCGTCTGTTTGGAGAGATGGCCTATTTGAGAGGCTCTGGAAGCTGGGTGTAAGGGGCAAGTTCTGGCGCACGCTACGCAGGTGCTACGAGCAGACTTCGTCGCAAGTGCTAGTTGATGGAGCACTCACCCCCGAAGTACTAGAGGGTGTAGGCGTCCAACAGGGGTCCCCTCTCTCTCCCACACTCTTCAACGTCTTTATGGATGAGCTGTGTGATCGGCTGGCGAGTGCCCTTAAGATCACGGATGTGAAGCGGCTGAACGACATCAAGGCACTTCTATACGCGGACGACGTGGCCCTCATCGCTCACAGTCGCACCGAGCTCCAGAAGATGGTCAATGTTGTGGCCAAGTTCGCGGAAGATTACCGGCTGGAAGTCAACTTGAAGCCCAGCAAGACGGAAATCATGCCCATTTACACGTCGAGCAAGGCGAAACGACCAAGTATCAGGGAGCGAGGTGAGCCCGTGGTGTGGTTTCGCGGCCAGAAGCTTTGTGTCACCAGTCAGTACAAGTACCTGGGAGTGGTTATCACCGACGACCTGAAGTGGAAGGAGCAGGCCCTGCGGGCTACGCGTGTCACTGAAGTCGCCACCGCAGGTTGGTACTCGTTGTGGTGTGCAGGTGAGATACAAGCTAGGTATCGTCTCATGTGCTGGAATCAACTTGTGGGGGCCAAGCTGAAGTACGCCTTCGATGTCTGGCGTGCCCCCGTATCGCAGCTCACCAAGCTGGAGGCAGCAATGCTGCGCCCCATGAGGATGATTCTCGGCATCAGCCCTAAGACAAGCAAGTGGATTACACTCTTTCTGGCGCGCTCTTTGAGTGCGGAGCGTTTGCGGCGGGCGGCGCAACTGAAGTTCTATGGACGGCTGCGTGTTCTACCGGAGAAGCGATTTCCTGTCATCGCATCTCAAGTCAAATCCGACTGGACTGCGGAGGCCGAAGGCGCTATCAGGGACTCAATGGATCCACAACAAGGGCTTCAGGAGCTCCTAAATAGCTCAGAGAAGGACCTCGAGGGTTGGAGTTCGACTGTGGACAAGTGGGCCCTTCAGCAGGACGTCAAGATGGTGCAGCAACTGATGTGGGACAAGCGAGAGGCAGGCAGCGATCTTACTGATGGCCTGCGAGTCATCCTAAGACAAGTCTTTGGAACTAAGGAGTTCCCAAGATGGGTAGCCCTTGATGATGCGCATTATAATCTGCTTCGGAGAAGGTTGCTCAGCTGCAACAACCGCCTTCGGTTGTACCGCAGCAAGTTGGTCAGTGGCATGTCCCCTCGCTGCTTCTGTTGTCATGATGATGTCAATGAGTCCCTTGCGCACTTCTTATGGGATTGCCCCATGCATGAGGGGAGACGTAAGCAGCTGTTGCTGAGTATGCAGAGGCTCGGTGGCATGGCTGTGGGGGGTGCTGAGGGGGATGGAGGGAGTGAGGAGGGTGGTGAGGTCGTAGGTGGTGAGGTTGTGGTGGAGGATGTGTTGCTTGGGCGGGAGCGGGAGGGCTCTGTGCGGCAGGGTTGGGATGATATGTCGCCTGTGGATCAATCACGATTGTTTTGTACGTTTTTTCAGGGGAAGTCGCGCTTCCGCAGTAACTTTAGGCTTGCTGCGTTGTTAGGGGTTACAGCGTTGCGCCCCCCTCCAAAGTTGGATGTGTTGTTTGGATCATATGTGTCTGAGTGTTGGTCTGCTAGGGAGGGTAAAAGGGAGGAGCTTGGGGTGGAGGATGGGGGCGAGGAGGTGATTGACCTCACTGAGGTTCCATCAGCTTCTGTCCCACCCTCTCCCCCAAGTGACGTTGATGTTGCGCGGCGCGGCCGTCCGCGCAGTGTGGACATCCTGGCTAGAGAGAGGGGTTCGGGAGCGCAGCGTAGTGTCTCCGAGTTCTTCTCTTCAGCTAACACCCTCGCATCTAGCTCTTCATGCACTTCACAGCCCCCATCTGCCCATGCTGTTGCTGTTGCTGCTATGTCTGTTTGGTGTTCTGACAATGCGTTGGGATCGGCTGACCCCGGTGACCCAATGGAGGCACATGTCCAGGATCTGGATTTGATGCTATAGTCTGAGGAAGCCTATTATTATTATTATTATTATTATTAATATTATTATTATTATTATTAATAACGCAAACACTCACTGGTCCGACTGAGCCGATTAAGCTACATGTATTAACATCGGAAATTGTGTTAACTTGAACTTTCTTCAACTTGAAGTTATATTATAGCCTCCGTTCAAGTTTACACCGTTCCGAGGCTATTTTTAGTTCCGTCAGTTACTTCATTTTTCCGTTTATTTCTAGTATCAACTCAGTGTCATAACTCAAGTTGTAGTTTTTACGTTTTCAACTGCTGTTAACAGTTTAATTTATTTCCCTTTACCTGTTAGCTTTTTTAAAAAATCTCACGGTTATCATATAATAACTGTTCAGAGCCTTTTTTCCCCGGGCCACATCTACCCTTTTTTCCCTAGACCGCTTTTTTCGGTCCCAGTCATAGGAAATAGTCACTGAATACTATGATAGGTACAATAAAATTGAATAGTCATCTAAACCAGGTAAAGTGCGGGCAGCGGTCTTCCGTACTTTTCAACT
>WBZZ01000349.1:50000-55000 GCA_019918135.1 Paulinella micropora
TATGGCCGCAGAGAGAGATGTGGGCCCGTCGCGCTACCCGCCGCGCTACTGGAGCGAGGTAGATATATAACGCAGGAATATATATATATATGTGATATATATATGTATATATATATGTAATATATTTATATTTATAAATATATATGTGTGTGTGTGTGTGTGTATGTGTGTGTGTGTGTCTGTGAACTACGTATTGATTGATGTCTGTAACGTACTTTAGCACTTCCACTGCGAACTGCCCAAGTGCCACCAGAACCAGGTTCTCATTTCATTACATGACCTTGAATTACGTTGCATTTACGTTGTATTTTCGTTACACTGACGTTACCTTATCTTACATTACATTACATTATATTATATTATCTTATAGTTCATGACATGACATGACATGACGTGACATGACATGACGTGACGTGACATGACATGACATGACATGACGTGACATGACATGACATGCATGACATGACATGCAATTATGATGCATTACGTTACGCTATATTACGTTGCGTTAAAATTATATTAAATTACATTACATTACATTAACATGAATATTAACATTAATAACATTAACATCACATGACATCATATTACATCACATCACATGACATCGCCTGACATTACATCACATCACATCTAGGTCCAGTACCGCAAGAAAGCTTCTGAGATTGGACTTTGGCGCTTGCTGGGCTACTCGTTCGGCTTGCCCTCCTGGTTTTCTCGCTATCTTGACTTCATGGTCATGTTCCTCATGTTCCTCATCTGGCGACCGCTGGCCTTCTCCTTGGTCTATTTCGAGTTATTGGGACGCACCTCCTTCGCCTCCTTCAAGGTTCTTAGATAGATAACAGAGTAAGAGCTATATCCAGGCAAATAAATACGCAGATAGACAGATAGAAGACAGCGAAACTGTCGCCGTATTTGCGGTGACTTTCCGGGGAAACTAGCCGCATGTTCGCCTCGCATCTCATGGTATGTCTTGTCTAAATAATTATATGTGTGCATTTTGTGTCTTCTGTAGGCGGGGTTGTTCTCGTGCTTGTGTGCGCCTGTGCTGGCCTGCCGCAGACTCACGGGCTGGAAAGCTTCCAAACACTCTTGGTAGATCGTGGCCCCCCCCCCCGGCCACCGATCTTCTAGTACATATATGTCTAAGTGCAAATCTATGTATTTATGTATGCATGTGTAAACGTGTTTTTGTGTTGTTTGCAGAGAGGGGAAGGCGGCGGAGCGGAGAGATAGAGAGAGAGAGACTAATCCTAGGAAAGTAAATACAGGACATAGACACATGCATATTGCCTGCATAACATATGCGCAGGTCCACGAAGGCAGGGCGGGCCTGGCTGGAGGTTCGCGATCACTTGCAGAGTCTGTGGAGTCCCTCTCTGTTTCTTCACGCCTTGCCTTTCCTCGGCACCTTCGTGCGCCATTTTGGCATGGTGGACATGGAGGGCCCTTACAAGAACCGCGCTGCCGCACTGCGTGACCAGTCATTCTTCTACAGAGCCGCACAGCACTTCCTCCACAAATGAAACGCGCCCGTTGCACCAACTTCACAGATCAGCTGTTTGCTGTTTTGCTCGCACCTCACTTCGCTTTGACATGTCAGAGCACACGGGCAATTTTTATCTTATATTCCAACCCTGTACGTGTCCGTCAACCCGACCATTGTGACTAGCTTGTATTTTGACCTTATACATCACGTACTGACAGACATGATCTTGTCTGTGTTTTGCATCCTTGTAGCGTCATCCCTTTATGTTTTACCTTTTGGCATATCTTTTTGGCTTCCAATAATCCAACCCTGAAATCAATTTTTTTCATTTGACATATCTTACCTAACTGGCATCAGCCGTCAAGACTGTTGCATCTGATCAACTGAATCGTTCTGCCGGCGTTGTGCCTGCAGTGCCTGTACACCTGTACATACCTCAGCACTTTAGCTGAAGTCCTTTTGGCCTTCTGTAAGTTGTATTGTATTATTGCAATATGAATGTCATATTCCTTATCTTAATCAACACCTTTGCAGCATCCTCATTATTCTTCAAGATATTTCTTCTGTAACATTGCATCATCATGCATTTTATTTCAAAGAAATTCGCAATAAACTTTTGTCATGAATAATAATATTAATATATACACTTACCAGTACTGATGGCTACAGAGAGTTGGTTTGATTCCTCGTCACAGGATTGATATTAGTAATGTTTTATTAAAAATGATTATAATAATAAGTAATTGAACATCACTGTTTGCATAGAAATATGTTCGCCTTTATATATATATATATTATATATATGTATATATATGTATAATATTATATGTATATATACAATGTTATATATATATATTAATATATATGGGTGTGTGTGTGTATATATGTATTAATATAATATTTATTTTTATTTTTCAACTATTTTATTTTATTTTATTATTGTATTAATATTATTATTATTTTAAGCACACGCAAGCACTGTTTCCTGAAAATAAGATTTCGGGTCCGGCAGCCTCAGAGCCGACGTGTGATAGATTTAGATAGAGTTGTTTTGGCCCGCAGGGCATGTGTACCTGAAGCAGTAGGAGCGCCTACGCCAACCACCGCGCTGCCGACCCCGCCTCGCCGCGCTGTGAGGCGGGGTCGGCAGCGGTTGCCGGTGACGTGCAATTTTTTCCGCCGCCGAGATTTCTGAATCTTGGCCGCCGCCGGGCGGCCGGCGGAGAAAAACGCTTTCGAAATATCATTATTATATTAATACATAAACACTGCTCTTTGGACTTGAGATAGATCACATGGGCGACATCATTGGATGTCAATAGACACCTTGTTCAAGTTGTTGAGGCAGTGGTTGAAAAAGTAGGCGGCAGGTCTGCGGCGGCCGTAGGTACCTGGTACGGGGGCCACGTTGCTACTATGCACACCGCGACAGGGTTCAGTACGGAGAAGGTTGCTAAAAGTCTATTAGGCTTGCTTTTTATGATGTTTTCTCATATATATCAATATTAATATTTGTAAATTAAAGGTTGTGAGCAAGACTCGGTGGGTCAGTATTCAAGTGAAATTCATGCCGCCCACACGCCCTTCACAACAAGGAGGAAATATTTTAAAGCCTCCGGTTGCATACCAACGACTCAGGAACTTGAGACATATTCACGTGATTGAATCTATGCCGGCCCACCCGGGCCCGGTATTGCTGAGGCGCCTCCTGTTGACATTCCGATCAAGACAGTCAACAAAAAAAAATAGTTTTCAGCCTAAGTTTTTGTGTCAGATTTCAAGTTTATTTTTGTGACAGTTTTTCATCAAGTTTTGCGATAAAAATTTACTACTTAATTTTCCAATTTATTAATAACTGTAGTTGAACATTTTGCGAAAATATACGATGTCGAGTTTTGCGGACGAATGTAGCAGTTATTAATAATTTAAAAAATTTGGCAAAACTTATGATCAAAATTCCAACCAAAACTAAAAATCTGACACAAAAACTAAAAATAATTTTTTTTTGTCTTGAATGGCGGTCAACAGCAATATATAATGGCATTACTCTATGTTCCGGTCTGTTCGGTTACTACTGAGAGTCCTTGGCTTGGAGACTACTACGGAGTCCCTTCTACGTTCAACAGCCCCGGTTAGGTATTCCTCATTCTACAAGTCGTCAGATATTAATAGTTGTTATTGTAGGCGCAGATAGGTAAATATGTGCTACATTAATATTAATATACCCCTGTGTCCAAATAGACACAATAAGGTCGTTAATATTAACAACCCTCTCAACCGGATAACGATAATATTACTACAAGTGAACGTTACACTTTTTAGACCGGAATATATTATCGTTAGACCGGACAACGGGAATCGGCTGGTGCTTGCCTTGGTTGTTTTTTGCTTCGCTAGTCCCCCACATTTTCCCACCATCTTTGATCATTATTTATATCAAAGTAATCTATCTCTCAAACGCAGAGTTTAGGGAAGCTACCCCGCTAAGGGTATAGGATAACCGAAGAAAAGACTTTTAATAAATTTTGGGTCACACAAAATGTTATGACCTTTACAGAATGGCAAAACTCATTTGATTCTAGGCATTCCAGACTATGATTCGCTAATACTCTAGAAAGATTCTTTGTCAGTAATAAAGGTATTAATAACTGTCCGGCCTATGAACATGCATATGACTAAGACTATCCAAATTACCGGTAAATTGACTAGGTGGAGTAACGGGTATTAATAAAACATTACAACGCTCCCCCTTAGTCGCAAGTCATAGGCTATATTAGTATGTAATATTAAAAAAATAGTGGTAAGGATCAGTTATGGGTAACCCGAAGGTCATCAACTCCCAATTACATCACATCCTCTATATATGTATATATGTAGTCATGCAGTAGTATGTATTCATATGAAGTATGTATGTGTTCGGAAATTTGCAAGCGCTTCCCGTAGAGGGTATCAAATCGGAAAATTTTAGATTTCCTATTCTAGGACAGAAAGAAGGATAGAAAAGCAGTGGGTCAAGAGCCGTCCAGCCGAGGCTGGATCGCCGACTACCACGCGCAAAACAAAGCTGCTGCAACAAGCAACAAACTGCACAAAACACTCAAAGCAAACATAAGTGAGTGGACACGCAAATCCCGAAATTACTCGATCTTTACCGTAAATTTGTTAAGTAAATACTCGAATTGTTCTTTCGGTAAATATTTTGTCATTGCATCACCTATCTTCTTTTTCGTACCTACCTTTACAAACTTAATCTCACCGTCTCTCTGTAGGTGGTGCATAAAGTGTAATTCTAAAGGTAAGTGTTTAGTTATATTACCTGACATACCCCTCTCTGCCGCTAAGATTGTTTGTGAGTTATCCTCAAATAGTTCTATCGGGCTCTTTTGGGCTATGTTTAGTTCTTGTGTGATGTGTTTCAGTGCAAGTCCTTCCCTAATGCACTCAGTTGCTGCAAATATTTCAGCATCATTGGAACTCAGGGCGATGCGACTCTGTCGCTTTGATAACC
>WBZZ01000349.1:60000-65000 GCA_019918135.1 Paulinella micropora
TACTTGCTTACTTGCTTACTTACTTGCTTACTTACTTAATTACTTACTTGCTTACTTACTTACTTACTTACTTAACTGAGGAAGCTGGCTGTCTCTGACCTCGGGTGCAGCACTTGGGAAGGCAGGGAGGGCACAGCTTACTTGCTTACTTGCTTACTTACTTCCTTCCTTACTTACTTACTTACTTACTTGCTTGCTTGCTTGGTTGCTTCCTTGCTTACTTACTTACTTACAAACTTACTTACTTACTTACAAACTTACTTACTTACTTACAAACTTACTTACTTACTTACTTACTTACTACTGTCTCTGACCTCGGGTGCAGTACTTGGGAAGGCAGGGAGGGCACAGCTTACTTGCTTACTTGCTTACTTACTTCCTTACTTTCTTACTTACTTACTTGCTTGCTTCCTTGCTTACTTACTTACTTACTTACTTACTTTACTTACTTTACTTACTTAATTACTTACTGCTGTCTCTGACCTCGGGTGCAGTACTTGGGAAGGCAAGGAGGGCACAGCTTACTTACTTACTTACTTACTTACTTACTTAACTGAGGAAGCTGGCTGTCTCTGAACTCGGATGCAGCACTTGGGAAGGCAGGGAGGGCACAGCTTACTTGCTTACTTGCTTACTTGCTTACTTACTTACTTACTTACTTACTTACTTGCTTGCTTGCTTACTTACTTACTTACTTACTTACTTACAAACTTACTTACAAACTTACTTACTGAGGAAGCTGGCTGTCTCTGACCTCGGATGCAGCACTTGGGAAGGCAGGGAGGGCACAGCTTACTTGCTTACTTACTTACTTACTTACTTGCTTACTTGCTTGCTTGCTTACTTACTTACTTACTTACTTACAAACTTACTTACAAACTTACTTACTTACTACTGTCTCTGACCTCGGGTGCAGTACTTGGGAAGGCAACGAGGGCACAGCTTACTTACTTACTTACTTACTTACTTACTTAACTGAGGAAGCTGGCTGTATCTGACCTCGGGTGCAGCACTTGGGAAGGCAGGGAGGGCACAGCTTACTTGCTTACTTCCTTACTTCCTTCCTTCCTTACTGACTTACTTACTTACTTACTAGTGTCTCTGACCTCGGGTGCAGTACTTGGGAAGGCAGGGAGGGCACAGCTTACTTACTTACTTACTTACTTACTTACTTAACTGAGGAAGCTGGCTGTATCTGACCTCGGGTGCAGTACTTGGGAAGGCAGGGAGGGCACAGCGGTGGGGACATCCAAGCCAAATATGCTTACTTACTTACTTACTTACTTACTTGCTACTGTCTCTGACCTCGGGTGCAGCACTTGGGAAGGCAGGGAGGGCACAGCGGTGGGGACATCCAGGCCAAAAATGGCTTGCTTGCTTGCTTCCTTGCTTGCTTGCTTACTTACTTACTTACTTACTTAATTACTTAATTACTTACTTACTTACTTACTTACTACTGTCGCTGACCTCGGGTGCAGTACTTGGGAAGGCAAGGAGGGCACAGCGGTGGGGACATCCAGGCCAAATATGGGGTCTCTGGTAGCGGGTGCCTAGGTAGATAGACCAGATGGATAGATTAGATAGATAGATTATTAGAGAGATTAGATAGATAGGTAGATAGATTAGAGATAGATAGATAGATAGATAGATAGATGGATGGACGGATAGATAGATGAAATTTCGCAAAAGGATGTAGTCCTTGCAAAGGAACGCAGTTTCACATCAAACAACTGTGCATGTGTCCGGGATGGGATATAAACCTTGGAAATCGTCCCATCTCGTATGGCGTCGATGCATGCGCGGGTGAGCTTGAGGGAGAGAGAATGTATATGTATGTGTGCATATATTGTATGTGTGTTTATAAGTGTGTATGTACATATGAACCTTGGATCGAGTATGGCGTCGATGCATGCGCGGGTGAGCTTGAGGGAGAGAGAATGTATACGTATGTGTGTATATATTGTATGTGTGTTTATAAGTGTGTATGTACATATGAACCTTGGATCGAGTATGGCGTCGATGCATGCGCGAGTGAGTTTGAGGGAGAGAGAACGTATATGTATCTGTGTATATATTGTATGTGTGTTTATAAGTGTGTATGTACATATGAACCTTGGATCGAGTATGGCGTCGATGCATGCGCGGGTGAGCTTGAGGGAGAGAGAATGTATATGTATGTGTGTATATATTGTATGCGTGTTTATAAGTGTGTATGTACATATGAACCTTGGATCGAGTATGGCGTCGATGCATGCGCGGGTGAGCTTGAGGGAGAGAGAATGTATATGTATGTGTGTATATATTGTATGTGTTTATAAGTGTGTATGTATATATGAACCTTGGATCGAGTCTGGCGTCGATGCATGCGCGTGAGCTTGAGGGAGAGAGAATGTATATGTATGTGTGTATATATTGTATGCGTGTTTATAAGTGTGTATGTACATATGAACCTTGGATCGAGTATGGCGTCGATGCATGCGCGAGTGAGTTTGAGGGAGAGAGCATGTATATGTATGTGTGTATATATTGCATGAGTGAATATAAGTTTGTATGTATGTACCAACCTTGGCAATCGTCCCATCTAGTATGGCGTCGATGCATGCGCGGGTGAGCTTGAGGGAGATGCGTTGGCCTTTACCATATTGCCCACCTGTCCACCTAAATGTATATGTGTATACATATGTATGTATATATATGTATATATGTATATATGTGTCTATGTATATATTGTTTGCGTACCCCGTACTGCCCACCCGTCCACCTAAATGTATATGTATATACATATGTATGTATATATGTATATATGTATATGTGTACTGATTGTTTGCCTACCCCGTACTGCCCACTAAATGTATATGTGTATACATATGTATGTATATATGTATATATGTATATATGTACTGATTGTTTACCTACACCGTACTGCCCGCCAGTCAACCTAAATGTATATGTATGTACATATGTATGTATATATGTATATATGTATATGTGTACTGATTGTTTGCCTACCCCGTACTGCCCGCCCGTCCACCTAAATGTATATGTATATACATATGTATGTATATATGTATATATGTACTGATTGTTTACCTACACCGTACTGCTCGCCAGTCAACCAGGATGTATATGTATATACATATGTATGTATATATGTATATATGTATATGTGTACTGATTGTTTGCCTACCCCGTACTGCCCACTTGTCGTATATGTATATACATATGTAGGTATGTATATATATATGTACTGATTGTTTACCTACACCGTACTGCCCACCCGTCCACCTAAATGTATATGTATATACATATGTATGTATATATGTATATATGTATATGTGTTACCTACACCGTACTGCTCGCCAGTCCACCTGGATGTATATGTATGTATATACATACATATGTATATATATGTATATATGTATATATGTACTGACTGTTTGCCTACACCGTACTGACCGCCAGTTCACCTGAAGATATATGTATATACAAATGTATGTATATATGTATATATGTATATATGTACTGACTGTTTACCTACACCGTACTGCCCGCCAGTCCACCTGGATGTATATGTATGTATATACATATGTATGTATATATGTATTTATGTATATGTGTACTGATTGTTTGCCTACCCCGTACTGCCCGCCCGTGCACCTAAATGTATATGTATATACATATGTATGTATATTTCTATATATGTATATATGTACTGATTGTTTGCCTACCTCGTACTGCCCACCCGTCCACCTAAATGTATATGTATATACATATGTATGTATATATGTATATGTATACATGTATGAGGGAGGTGCGTTTGCCTACCCCATACTGCCCGCCGTCCACCTAAATGTATATGTATATACATATGTATGTATATATGTATATATGTATACATGTACTGATTGTTTACCTACACCGTACTGCCCACCCGTCCACCCAAAGATATATGTGTATACATATGTATGTATATATGTATATATGTATATATGTACTGATTGTTTACCTACACCGTACTGACCGCCAGTTCACCTGAAGATATATGTACATACATATGTATGTATATATGTATATATGTATGTATGTATATATGTATTATTTGCCTACACCGTACTGCCCGCCAGTCCACCTGGATGTATATGTATATACATATGTATATGTATATGTATATGTATATATATATATATATATGTATGTGTGTACTGATTGTTATCTTTTACCTATAGATAGATAGATAGATAGATATATAGATAGATATATAGATAGATAGATAGATAGATAGATAGATAGATAGATAAATAGAAAGATAGATAAGTAGATAGATAGATAGATAGATAGATAGATAGATAGATATACAGGTAGGTAGGTAGGGGTGAGCTTGAGGGAGATGCATCTATCTATCCATCTATCTATCCATCTATCTATCTTCTATCTATCTATCTACTATCTATCTATCTATCTATCTATCTATCTATCTATCTATCTATCTATCTATCTATCTATCTATCTATCTACCTACCTATCTACCTACCTACCTATCTATCCATCCATCCATCCATCCATCCATCCATCTATATATCTTTTTACACATCAATCCTAGGATGTGACTGTGTACTGCCTGTCTGTCCACCTGTGACCATGTGCGTATATGTATGTATGTGCTGATTGCATTCATTGTTATCTATCTAACTATATCTCATGGGATACATACATACAGCTGGGTATAGACAGGTAGGTAAGATATGTAGATAGGTAGGTAAATAAGTAGGTAGATACATAGGTAGATAGGTAGATAGATAGATAGACAGATAGATAGATAGATAGATAGATAGATAGATAGATAGATAGATAGGTAGGTAGGTAGGTAGGTAGGTAGGTAGGTAGGTAGGTAGGTAGGTAGGTAGATAGTAGATAGATGGTCAGTGACCCGGTGTTGACGAGGTAGACTTGAGAGCCGTGCTTCTCCAGCTATAGATAGATAGATAGATAGATAGATATAT
>WBZZ01000349.1:105000-137500 GCA_019918135.1 Paulinella micropora
CCGATGCGCGTCGAAGTTGTGCCAGCGATCGGCCGCTGCCAGCTTTTGTGAGAAATCGGCGCGCCAGGGGCGCCAACTCAGCAACCGGCCCGTTATTGCATCGGCGGAACGCCCCGTCAAGAACGGAACAGGTGAGCCTGATACCTGTGAGATGGAGGATACAAACGGCAGGGAGAGGAGAGAGAGAGTGTGGGAGAGAGACGGAGACAGGCAGACAGACGGAAAGGGAGGGATAGTGGACGAAAGAACAGACCCAAGATGCAGAAAAGCGGAAGAATCGGAGAGAATGCAGCTACTTACCAGCGCTGCGCCGTACACTTTGGCATCGGCAGTTTCTGACCCGCGAGAGAATGTTACCCCTTCCGTGTCAACTCGCATAGGCCCTACAAGCAGAGCATCTGCGTGCAACTGTGCATTCGCGAACCTCTGTGAGAAATGAAAAGAGCAAAGTTCAGACCATATATAAAGATAGACGATACACCCGCCAAACTGATGGGGAGTCCTTGTGCGGCGCTAACTGGGTCGAGAGTGACTGACTATCAAGGAGCAATGAAGCGCGCATGCGAAGGATACTAGTAGGTTGTGGGAGGGGCCAGGAATATGCTATTAAAAAAAGACATATACTGCTGCTAAAATGCTTAAATGAAGTAGAATACTTGCCTAATGTAGGTCTGGATTCAAAAAAAAGTTCAGAGAACATATGAGATCTGACCTGAAGCCCTTGTGGTGGAGTGAAGGGTTCTAAAGATTTAGAACCCAAGGACACTAGCCACCGCAGACCAGCGAAGCCCCCCAATGCCCCCAATAGCAAGCTTAGGCCCGTACGCGTTTGCTAGCAAGGAATAAGGGTGTGTGGACAAGTGCATAAGTGATGGGAACGTGCAGTAATCGAATAAAGGCTGTGTGGAAAAGTGCAGTATTTCTATTGATGCTCCACTGAATTTGCAAATTTCTTTGTTTCTTGATTCTGTTTTCTCTTTATGGAGTCCGTGGGAAAGGAGAAAATTACGGGCCGCTTTCCCTCTTCCAGGGCGTGGTACGGTATTGAAGTATTTATCGCGCTCATGAACCTTGGGGTCCTTACACAACTCAAAGGGACTGACTATTTTTTAACCTCAAACCAAACTTTTATCCGAAGAAAAAGATTTTAGTAGCCCAGACCAATCGCCACCGCAAGCCGTAAATATCTGACACTTCCACTCTTGGAAGACGGCAGTCTACCTGATCAGCACATTGAATAATATATTCGAGTGTCCTGAAAACCAGGCACGCGCCTAACTATCTACACGTTGTTGCTGTCCTGCGGCCTGATTAAGACGGCAAAATCGTTTCTGCTTCCATCAAAAATGCTGTTGTTTTGATTTTGGGGTGTACATCTTGTATCGTGTAAGGGGATACGGCGATCCGTTTTTGCGTTGAAACATTCATTTTTTTTTCTCGGTTTGTTTTGGTGTGGTGTGGCCATGCAAATTCTTTCTTGCTCTTTGATTTTCATGAGATGCAGTGGTAGCATGGGTTTCAGGTGTCTGTTTCCTGTCTTCTGACTTTGCTCTAGCGCGAACCATGGATCGCCTCAACGATCACGCCACAGAGAAGGAGAAAACTCTGGACAAAATCATCAAGTAATCTCTTACTCTCCAGATCTCTCCCCTTGCCTTCCCCTTGCCTTCCTCACGCTTGCTGTCTTGGAATTCGTAGGTCTGATGCCAAAGCACAGCACCAAGACAGCGGCTTTGCGGCTACTGCGAGTATTGCGGTCGATAAAGGAGCAAATCTTGACAGCATCTTAAAGTCTGCAAACCAATCTCTTTCTCTCCCAACAAGCCTTCATGTGTCTAACTGCAGGTCAGCTGAGAAGGCAGCGCATCAAGACAGCGGCTTTGCGGCTACTGCGAGCATTGCGGTGGACAAAGGAGCAAAGCAGGACAGCATTTTGAAGTATGTCAAACAATCTCTTCCCACCCCCCCCCCCCCCCAAAAAGAAACATGCATAAGGCATACATAAACACAGGAACATTCATAACATTCATTTATACGTACAAACAATTCAACAATAACAACAACAAACAACAGACATACATACATACATACTACATGCATGCATGCATACATAACATAACATAAACATACATACATACATACATACATACATACATACATACATTGTGTTTCTGTAGGTCCGCTGAGAAGGCACACCATCAGGGCGCCGGTTTTGGTACATACACTACACATACACACACATACATACATACATACGTACATATGTATATACATACGTACATATGTACACACATACGTACATACATACGCACATACATACATACATTCATACATACATTACATTGCATGTTGGTAGGTGCCGCGGGCAGTATCGCAGTAGAGAAAGAGGCCTACCAAGACAGCATTCTCAAGTAATATACATACGTACATACATACATACACACACATACACACACACACACACGCATACGTGCATACATTACATACATTACATACATGCATACATACATACATACACGAATACCTATATACATACCTACAGGCCAACACGACAACAACAGCAAAAACATACCTAAATGCATACATACATACATACATACATATAACATACAGAATACTCCGAATCCGTCTTTTGTTAGGGAGAGAGCAATCACTGTGTATCTATCTCATCAATCTTATCATTAGCTTATCTATCTTCTCCATGTCTGCTCTAGGTCTGGTGTGAAAGCTCAGCACCAAGGCGCCACTTTGATTTCTGGAGGTTCCATCGCCATCGACAAGGGAAAGGCCCTCGACGGCATCAACAGAGGAGGCAAGGCGGTAAAACGCCTTGTTGTGGCTGTTGTTGTTGTTGGTCGTGGTGGTGGTGGTGTCGTCGTCGTCGCCGTCGTTCTTGTTGTTTTTGCTGTGGTTGTTGTTCCTGTTGTTATTTTGTAACTGTAGTTTTTTTTTTATTATTATTTATTTATTTAATTATAATAATAAGCATGATTATTTTTAATTTTATTTCATTTTATTTTTTCCTCAACCTTGTTCACCTTGTGCTGTGTCCCAGGCCGAAGGTCCCATCGCAAGCTCAGCGGACGAGATCAAGAACGCCATCAAGGGCAAAATCGCAGGCAAGCAAGACGCCGCACTCGAGAAAGCGGTCAGCTTCCCGTGAATTTGCACGTGTGTGTGTGTGTTTTTTTTTGTCGTCGTCGTCGTCGTTGTTGTTGTTGTTGTTGTTGTTGTTTTCTTGGTTTGTTGAAAGGTGTTGGTGTGAAGGAGTACTTGGGTGTCTGCTGTTGCATGAACACATGCATACATAAATTGCATGCCATGACTGGTAGGTGTTGGACTGGCTGGCGGCAGCTGCAGACACCACAACCAAAACCTCAACCCAACCTCCACCGCAACCAGAATTTTTCACTATTTGATTTCCACCACTCTACATACATAAATGACATGCCATGACTTGTGTAGGTGTTGGACTGGCTGGCGGCAGCGGCAGGCACCACAGTGGCTGAAGGCAAATCCTTCCAACAAGCCCTAGCTGGTCAGCTACACCTCTGTATATATGTATGTATGTGTGTATGTAATGTCTGTAATGTCTGTATGTATGTATGTAATTTATGTATGTGTGTATATGTATGTATGTATGTAATGTCTGTATGTATGTATATATGTATATATGAATGTATGTAAATGTATATATGTATGTATGTCTTCCTACCGACTTTACCTATCTACCAACTGGCCTTATCTGCCTACCCACTCTACCCATTGAACTATCTAAATATCTATATTCCTGCCAACTTACGTATCCGCCTACCTACTGGTGTTGCTAGCCTCAAAGTTTACCTACCTACTTAGATACCTACCTACCTACCTACCTACCTTCCTGCCTGCCTACCCACCCAACCATCTATCTAAGCGATGGCTGTGGCTGATGTTTGCTAGATGGCAAGCTAATCTGCCATGGGTGGAACAAAGTCTACCCGAAAGACGCTGTGGGCGTCTCAGAGGGAAAAATGGCCTTCCACCATCGAGTAAGTAGTTTATATATAAACTGCGTTGCATACATTCATGCATACATACATACATACATGCATACATACATACATACATAGATGCATACATACATAGATGCATACATACATACATACATACATAGATGCATACATACATACATACATACATTACATATATTCATACATACATACATACATACATACATACATACATGCATACATTACATACATTACATACATACATTCATACATACATATACATACATTACATACATACATTACATACGTTCATAAATTACATACATTACATATATTACATACATACCATGCATACCATGCATACCATACATACCATATACACACATACATACATACGTACATACATACATGCATACATACATACATGCATACATAACATACATAACATACATACATCCATAAGATACCATACATACCATACATACATACATACGTACATGTTGTTGTTTTTTGGGTTTTTTTTTTTTTTTTGTTTTTTTTTTTTTTTGTTGTTGTTGTTGTTTGTTGTTGTTGTTGTTGTTGTTGTTTGTTTGTTTGTTCGTTTGTTTGTGATGTTGTTTTTGTTGTTGTATTGTTTTTTATTTATTTATTTATTCGCAGGAGAACATTGCCAACTTCTGTAAAGGCTTAGTGGCCAAGAAGTTCTCTGTCACGTTCGAACCCGAAGACTTGATCGACAGCGTCGATCTGCCCAAGGTGTCTCTCTCTCTCTCTCTCTTCTCTCTCTTCTCTCTCTCTCTCTCTCTCTCTCTCTCTCTCTCTCTCTTTTTCTCTCTCTCTCTCTCTCTCTCGTTCTCTCTCTCTCTCTCTCTCTCTCTCTCTCTTTCTTTCTTTCTTCTCTCTCTCTCTCTTCATGTTCAAACCCGAAGACTGATCGATAGCACAGACATACCCAAGGTCTCTTCCTTCCTTCCTTCCTTCCTTCCTTCCTTCCTTCCTTTTTTTTTTTTTTTTTTTTTTTTTTTCTCCTTTCTTTCTTTCTTTCTTTCTTTCTTTCTTTCTCTCTCTCTCTCTCTCTCTCTCATCTCACCTGTGTTTTGCTCAGAGCTTGTAATAATATATAATCTTGTATGTATGTATGTATGTATCAAAGTATGTATATAGGTATGTATGTAAACTTTGGCAGGTGGCGCATGTCCTTGCTGTCCTCTGTAATTACGGACACAAGACGTAAGTAGTCCTATATATGTATGTATGTATGTATGTATGTATGTATGTATGTATGTAATGTGTGTATGTATGTATGTATGTATGTAATGTGTGTGTAGTATATGTCAAGGTGTGTATCTGTGTATGCAACGTATCAAATGTTTGTGTTAGTGACCCATCTCTGCCTGCGCTTGCATACGCTGGCACCATGCCGGCCGGTGGTCCAGGTATCTACCAATCGATCAATCTATTTACGTATTAAACTTCTGTCTATGCACATGCATATCAATCTATCAAATATGTTTTTTGTCTATTTATGTATCGATCCATCTATCTATCAATCCACCCATGTATCAAATATCTCTCTAACAATCTATTTATATCTATCTGTTTATAGGGGCATAAGGAGAGCAACCTCCCCGCAAGTTGAGTTGTTCTGCAGAATGAGGAGATAGTGTTACAGTGTTCAGCCCATGTCAAATATTGTATAGTGTACTGGAGCACGATTGGACATCTCTTCGTTCTTTCTTTCTTTCTTTCTTTCTTTCTTTTTTTCCTTTTTTTTTTAATGTGTTAATTTTATTAGTATCGTGGTTTTTCAATTACCATGATAAGCGATTACCTAACATTAAGGAATGAAATTGATAGACATTCCCATCCTAACATCTCACCCAGTCTGTATTTTTAATACCAATGTATAAATATATTTATTAATATTTAAACGGGACATACCGGTACCAATTAATATTAATATGGATGAGTCTGTGACAGTTAAGCTTACGCTCCCCACTTAATATTTATCTCTAGTAGTGGCAAGTATTTTCTTACTACCTACTAGGAGTCATTATTGTATTAATATTGTATTAAGACTGTTTGTATAAAAACTCAGACTGCCCGGAAGTGTCATAACTTAGCCTCGGTATTAATATAATAATTTCCCGTTAAAAATATCAAGTTAATAATTTATTACTACGGACAATCAAGATCAAAAGTCTTCATTGTTTCAAGTTTCAACCGTATGCGGCTAATACTACTGATCCAAAATAAGTAAGCATTTTTTGAATATCATCGGTTTTACTGGTACTAATAACCGGCACATATGGTGACTCTGTAGCCCAAGAGTCAGCCTCGGAGGCTCCTTTTATTTTTTCTGCCACCGACTCGATGATTACTAGTAATTATCAGTAGTAATAACTTTGAATATTCAGTTGAAGTTATATTAATATCATGCTTCGTCAAGAGTCTTGCCCTTGGGATCGTGGATCGGACTCCCGAGGCTGACACCGGGTGCGTGTCAGAACTTGACTTGATGAAGCCTGGTTCCGAGGCTGAGCTGAGTGTGGCCGCACCGTGCTAAGAATATTTATTAAATTAGTATTGGCTCGGAAATCATGTTAGATGCTGCCTCGGATATAAAGCCTACGGTTTGAACTTGAAAAAAAAAAAAAAAAGTTTCAAAAAAAAACTTTCAACTCAAAACATTTACACTCTAAGACCGCGCCGCCTGTCATGTAAGATCAATGATGATATTACTAGTGTAATATTTTTGAGGTGACAGTAATAAGGCTCCTTGAGCCGGGACTCACCCGGTTAAATCTACTTAAATGTGCAAAAATATAACGGGGGCCAGTTCAACTGAACTTCAACTTGTTTCTGGATTTTTCAAGTTACCTTTCAAGTAGTATTAATTTTTTACATTTGGGTTTGCTCTGGTCGAACAGTGAATTTCCTTCGAGTCAAGTTTTGTAGTAGAGGCCGCTCTAGCAACTTGATTTCCTTTTTTACCTATATCAACTCGTAATTTTTGTCACTGGCAGTCACGCGGCTACTAGTATTTGTCCTCCCGCTCTAATCTAGTTATATCCGCTACCACACAATATGAACCAACTTTCCACCACAGAAATTCAAAAAATTTTCCTCAGAAACCTTCTTCACTTGAGCACAGCCGGCTCATATGCACTGTGACTGCAGACGGGGGCCACACACCTTGCCCTCTACCTAGCCCTTGCCTTTTCCACTATCCAGCCCTAGTCACGTAGTACTAATCCTAACCTTATGCAAAGGGGTGAGCACGGCCGGTCACTCGTGGCCCGGTAAACCCCTGTTAATAAACAACTATTTCTGCACCGAAAGTTAAATCTGCATCCTTGCCCTGATTAGGGTTTGGGATTCGACACGGACGGTCTGTGCAACCAGACCGCCTACGATGAGCAATCATCGCAGAGACAACCCTTCACTGTTTTCTTTTGTTTTTCTTTTCATTACATGCATGAAAATACATTCGTTGAAAAATAAACACTTTTTCCAAGTTCTTTTGTTGCAGATTGTCTCCATAATATCTTGTATGTATGCAGGAATGTATGCATATATGCCTGCGCGTTTATGTCTGCGTGTATTTATGTCTGCATGTATGCATGTAGGAATGCATGCAGACGCAATACATGTCTGCATGCATGTATGTATGCATGTTTATGCATGTATGTATCGACTCGGATGTTCACCTGCGTCAGAGACTCTATCTGCCGGATCCATGTTGCCCTTCTCCTTGCTTTGCACAGTTTGTGCGTGTGTGTGTGTGTGTGTGTGTGTGTGTGAGAGAGAGAGAGAGAGAGAGAGAGAGAGAGAGAGAGAGAGAGAGAGAGAGAGAGAGAGAGAGAGAGAGAAGGTGGACGTGCGGATTAAACTAATGAATCCCCCCCCACCCCCCCAACCACCACCTACCCACCCACCCAAACACAAACACACACACACACACACACACACACAAGAAGAAGAAGAAGAAGAAGAAGAAGAAGAAGAAGAAGAAGAAGAAGAAGAAGAAGAAGAAGAAGAAGAAGAAGAAGAAGAAGAAGAAGAAGAAGAAGAAGAAGAAGAAGAAGAGGGAGACACAAGCAAGTAGGTAGATAGTTATATGTATGCATGTATAATCATACACAGACGTCCAGCGAAGAAGCAGAGAGAAAGACAAGCAAGTAGGTAGATAATTATGTATGCATGCACGTATAAGCATACACATGCAAAATCATGATTTCACCTTTGAAGACTTACTGCTAAGATCAAAACTTAAAAACAATAAAATAAATGGATAAATAAATAAAATAAAATAAAATAAAATAAAAATAAAAAACATTTTCTTCATCGCTGAAGCTCAAAGCAGGACTTGAAATGTTTAAACCTCAGGCCCATAAGTATTAATATTAGTATTCAATTCTTCCTTCGCTTTTCTCAACTCAAGGCCCAACTCTCTCTCTCTCTCTCTCTCTCTCTCTCTCTCTCTCTCTCTCTCTCTCTCTCTCTTCTTCTTCTTCTTCATTTTTATTGAGAGAACAATTTTACAATTGGACTCAGGGAACGTCCACGTGAAAAGTATAGCTAGTAAGTTATACCTTTATCTAAGGTGGAAACCTAGTTATTCAGTACTAGTTGAGCGTATTAAGGAAGATATCGATATTAAATTAGTATTCAGCTGCTCAGTATTAATATTATATTATAGTTATTAAAATTAATATTTCTGTTTAGATATATTGTGCGGTGATATTAATATTATGTTGTTATGTTATGTATATATGTTATTGTAAAGGTGTAGTCGTTTATGTGCGGCGGCCCCCCCTCTCTTTTCTTTTCCATCTAGAAGAAGTGAAAGAGAGAGAGAGAGAGAAAAAGGAGAGAAAGAGAGAGAGAGGGGGGAGTTGAGAGTGGGCGTGGTTGACCATATACGTCGATTGATCCGGAGAGTTCTCCTTCAGGTAGTAGACAAAGGAGCAAGCTTGGTGTTCCCTTTCTCTCTCTCTCTCTCTCTCTCTCTCTCTCTCTCTCTCTCTCTTTTTTTTTTTTTTTTTCGCGCGTGTGCATATGTTACATATATTATGATGTTTGTTGATGTTTTAGTAGATATGTCATTAGTGCTTTTTTGAATGGCTTTATTTTTGTTTCATCTGTTATATGTTTTGGAATTGATTTCCATTGATCTGCAAAGATCTTGGTGAGGTATGGGTCTTTGTGGTTAACAAAGAGGCTGCCTTTTGTTGAGTATCGGGTTTTGTATGGATGTATGGTATTGATTGGTGTAAATGTGTTATTGTGGAGTGGTCTGTTGAGGTGTTTTTTAGGGTAAACGAATGGGTGATTTTCTATGCATACACGGAGGGTGTATAGGTGGGTGATGTCGAGTAGTTTGAGTTGATTTAGGATTGGTTTGGTATGTGCGCGGTAGTGTGTTTTCTCTCTCTCTCTCTCTCTCTCTCTCTCTCACACACACACACACACACGCACACACACACATGTATATGTATGTATATATATGATCATTTATGTTGGATAGACAGGTCTATTTAACTATTAAATACAAGCACTAAAAAAGTAAAAAACCAACATTAGATATATAGAAAACATACATAGAAACTCAAAAACAAAGGTTTGATTTTAGAAAAATAAGATAGACTAAGCACACTAAGAGAGATTTCAACGAAATTACAACAAAAAACACATTTTATTTCATAAAATGATATATATACTACGTATATAATGTTTTTTGTTGTAATTTCGTTGAAATCTCTCTTAGTGTGCTTAGTCTATCTTATTTTTCTAAAATCAAACCTTTGTTTTTGAGTTTCTATGTATGTTTTCTATATATCTAATGTTGGTTTTTTACTTTTTTAGTGCTTGTATTTAATAGTTAAATAGACCTGTCTATCCAACATAAATGATCACACCACAAAAAAGCGAAAAGTTGTCCTCGCCGAAAGTCGGGAGGTGGGCTTTTTGACCAGCGCTCCTAGGTGTCTGGTGGTGGCACCGGCTCAGCCATAACGATATTGTTTTTTTTGATTTATATATTAAAGACTTACAAACGATATATAAAAGGGGGATGGCAACAGAGGAAGTCAAACATGAGAAGTGCGGTAAGTGTAGATGTTGGAGACTACCGGCACAATTCTTGAATGACAAGGGGCGGAGGTTGAAGACTTGTGAAAGTTGTAGAATAAAAGGTAGAGCGGAGAGGGCTAGACTTAAATGCGAACATAATATACGAAAAACCTTATGCACGGAATGTGGTGGTGGTGCGATGTGCGAGCATAAGAGGCGGAGAAGCAGATGTAATGACTGCGGGGGTGGTGAGATGTGTGAGCATAAAAGACAAAGATATACTTGCAAGGACTGCGGTGGTATCGGAGTGTGCGAACACGAGAGACAAAGACACCTTTGCAGGGACTGCGGTGGGAGCCAGATATGTGAGCATAGGAGACAAAGATGTGTTTGCACAGAGTGCGGTGGAGCAAGACGAATTACAGCAGAATAAACCTTGCTAGGTGTCCTTATTTTTTTCAATAAGTCCTTGTTTTTGTTCATTTTTTTTAGATGGTTCATTTTATTGTTTCATTTTTTTCTCAAAAATGTGAAAACGTTTTGAAAATGTCAAAAAAAATCAATTTTTTTCATGTTTTGGAGGCCAAGTTTTCAATCGGTTTATTACCCGCGATGAATAGGAGAGCATATTTTGCTGTTTTGGTAAATCAAGGGTACTTATGGAAATAAGGATCCGCCAACTCACAAGGACTTAAACAATATGTGTAGGAGGCTTATTTCGTTAAAATGTCTTCATTTAAACTATCGGGGGGTGGTAGTCCTTGTTTTCAGTTTCAACATTACCCCCTCGGCCAAATGGTATTATGGACAATAAAGGGGGGGGCGGTCGGCCAATTTTTTTGGTTTTCGGGGACTTTTTTAAGGACGGGGGGTTAAACTCAGTCAAATGGGGTTAAATCCTCTTTTACATACCCTCTTTTTATAATAATAATGTTAATAAAAATAATAAAGAAGTAAGGATAGGGCGTGTGGTAATATGGGCGGAGTTAGAATTACGATAAAATACCGCTTCTAGGGTGTCCTTAAAATTATAGTGGACTTAAAAATAAAAAAAAGGACTTTAAGGACGGGGGCAAAAAGAAGCAGTTGAAGGTGATTTGTGCTACCAGACTAAACCGCGGGGCAAACAATACGGAAGCGTCGGGAGAGCGTGAATTGAAGACTGGTGGATTTTCTATTTAAACATAGTATATATACTATATATAAGATATTAACATGCCACCACCACTCAAGTATTTGACGGACGAAGAGAGACTGGAGGCGCGTAAAAGGTCTCAGAGAGAATACGCAAAACGAAAGCCCGAGATGTACAGAAAGGGGAGCAAGAAGTATTACGAGAAACACAAGAAGAAGAAAAAAATTATGAAAGAAAAAACAAAGACTTACAAAGTTTATAAATTGTTTAACGCCATAGATGAAAATGACAAAGAATTTTACATAGGTAGCACTCTGCAACAACATTTATATGGCAGACTTAGCCACCATAAAACGCTCGCTAAGAAAGGCGTTAATAGAAAGTTATATAATCATATGAACAACAAGGGGATTGAACATTTTAAATGCGTTTTGATTTATGAAGAGCCAGTAGAAAACCACAACATTGATAGACAGAGAGAATTAGAACAAAAATTTATAAGCGAACTAAAACCAACACTGAATACAAACACGGCGCAAGGAGCGGGAACCCCAAATGAAGACAGAAAATGGATTAAATTTGAAGAACGAGTTTTTAAAAACGATGAAGAAAAGAAACAACTGGAATACTATAAAAAATACTTTGAAGAATATCACAAAAAATATTATGATGTAAAAAAAGACCAAATCAGAGCAGACCAAAAATTATATTACGACAAAAACAAGGATGTTTTGTTGAGAAAGAAAAAAGAAGAATTTGACAAAATAAGAGAAAGTAAAAAATATTATTGTGAGGCATGTAGTTTTACAGGTGTAAGCGAGACGGCTCTAACTATACATAATAGATCAAAAACTCATATTTCAAAGAGTGATGTCTCTCGCTAAGGATACATCAATGTCTTCATTACTAAGTAGTGAAGCAACACGTTGCATATAATTAAGCTTATGTCTGTCTATATCATGAGCATGGGCTATCCTAGAAAATATGGTTTTATCATGTTTCATACTCCGTCGTTCATGTTTAGCCTTCTTACCTTTGGGCATCTTATATACTCATCTTAAAATATTTTTATAAGTTAATGTTCTTTTTTTGTCCAAAATACGGGTCTATCTTATATTTAATTTCTATTTAAAGCCAAGAGAAATATATTTATTATATATATAGTATCTATAAGAATACTACATATAATTTACGACCACACAAAAAAAATTTATAACTTTATTATAGATGGATGTTGAGGAGGCGACCCGCACTCAGTTTATTAACAAAGAGGAGTTGTTTGATGCGAACAAACTATCCTATATCATTAACAATTTTGATGACTTAAAAAGCCAACTGCGAGAGAAATGTTTCAAAGACGGAAGCCCTATAACACTGCTAAAAAAATATATTCAAAAAGTATTCAACAATAAAGTCTCTGTAGTGTATCGGCAAAACGGGGGCAAAGGTAGATTTAATGCTGTAGGCTCATTATCTCTCCAAAACATACCGCGCGAGAAAGGCACACTATCGCCCGCGATTACTATGTAGATATTGATATGGTAAATGCGCACCCAGTCATACTACTACATTTATGTGCGATATTGAATTTTGAAGCGAAATATCTGCGGTCGTATGTGAAAAATAGAGAGAAGGTAATAGCCGATCTCACGAGCAAAAACGAGACGATTGACAGAGACAAGGCAAAACAGATTATCCTATCAGTCCTAAATGGAGGCGAAAAGGATTACAACGCAGTCGCGAAAAAGACGAGGTTTCTCACCGCCTTCAAACAAGAAATGAAAGCCCTACATGGAAAGTTTGCGGGGGCAGACATTAAAGAATTTGAAAAAGTTAAGCAGAGGCGGATTAACAGAGGCGAAGACTTCAACCACGAGGCCAGTTATATGAATACATTGTTATGTGACTTTGAAAACAAAATTCTACAAGTTATGCTAGACTATTTTGGAAATCCTATCATGTGTGTTTTATGCTTTGACGGCCTGATGCTAGAAAAGAAGGACTACGATCTGGAAAGTTGTTCAAAGGTCATTAAGGAGAAATTAGGGATAGACATGGCTCTTAAATTAAAGGAAATGAATGAAGGCCTAACCTTTCAAGAAAATGCGATTATTGAGCCTTATCAAACTCCCAGCCTTAAATACTTTGGAGATATGGATAACGTATATATTCAACACTATAGAGAGAATGAGGCGAGCCTTGAAAGACTGGACGAATGGCGCAGTTGTATAAACATAGTATCAAGGGGAGGCGGTCAAGTCGTGATGACTTTAAATCTAGACATTGACGAAGAGACAGGAGACCGATCCGAATATTATGTACAAGCAGAAGTAGGCGCAATGATGTCCGCATTAAATTTTGAATGTTTTGTGCGGAATCCAGAATACATTGAAGAATTGAAAGGAGACAAACACGACCCGAGAGCGAAACAATGGCTGTATCAACATTTTGGAAATGGCAATCAGTTTTCAACTGGATACGCAAAAGACATGATGCAAAAGCGAAAAATTAAACGATATGACGACTTCATGTTTTACCCGTATTTGAAGCGAGTGGGGATACCCCCAGTATATTCTAACAAACTAAATTTGTTTATGGGGTTTCCTATGGATAATATTCCATTTGAAAGTGTAAAAACAAAATACAATTTTGAAGAGAGTGCCTTATATAAACATCTAAAAACTGACTTTTTCACTGAAGGTCAGGGCGAGTTAGACAACTTTTTGGATAGTGTCGCGGACATGATACAGAAACCAAATGTAAATAGAGGTATTGGTCATTTGTTTTACTCCGTCCAAGGAACTGGAAAAGGCATAATGAGCAAATTTATGGAGAGGTTGTTGGGGACGCAAAATCATGTGGTCATCAAAGACTTTAGCAGATACATGGAAAAATTCAATGTCGCATATGCGAACAAGATATTGAAAGTGTTTGAAGAACTGCCCGAGAAAGGCGGGGCTTTTACGATGAGCGACCGCTTAAAAAGTCAAATTGACCAAAAAGACGAAATAATAGAGCCCAAGGGAAGCAAGCAATACAAAGTAAAACATTTCGCCAGATACTGGTTTTACACGAATAACGAAAACACGTTATACATAGAAGGAAGCGACAGGCGGTATTCACTCCACAAAATAAGCGGGAAGCACGCGGACGATAAAGTATATTTCGCCAAAATTCTAGATGAAATAAACGACGATGACTTTATCAGATGTGCCTTTGAATACTTCGCCACTAGACAATACGAAGAGATAAGTGTTATGACCGCATTTAAAACAAAATACAAGACGGAGCAGAAAATGGCCAACCTTCCCAAGGCTATTAAGTTTATGATTGACACCATTGAAGCAAAATTTGACAAAGTTGAAAGCAAAGATATGAAAGTGGAATCGGTGCATCTATGCGAAAGATACAGGGAGTGGTGCTCAGAACAGGGAATATCTTATCATAAAGGAGCCTTCTTCACTCAACTGAAGCATGTAGGCATAGATAAACCCAAACAAAGCGGAGGAAAAAACAACAAAAAATACAGATTTACAATAAATGTCAGCACAATCCGAGACAAGATACGCGAGTATATAAAGGACGACGAATACGACTTCAATTTTGGATCGGGGGTTAATGAAGGGGATGATGATGTCTTTTGGATGTAATATAATATAATATAAAAACTGATTTTTTTTTGCTATACTCATATAGATGGCTTCACGAAAAACGAAGCAACAATTACTGGACGAAATAGCGACGTGGAGTTTTGATGGAATGGACGTCCCCCCTACCATCAAAAGCACGAAGCAAGAAATAATAACATATTACGAAAAATACCGACCCGAACAACCCCCGCGGGGTGATAACGTTGAAGTTTCATTGCCCCCCGTTGATACATTGAAGAATGCTGTTTTTGATGACGAACCAGAAGAATTTACGCCTTTTAAAGAAAGTGATTTGAAGGAAACTGGTATAACCGAAATCAAGGCTAACATAGGAGAAGAATTGGCCAAAAAAGAAATGCCAGTTATGGAAAAGAAAACGCCGATTAAAGCAAAGCGGAATCCACCCGAGAGCGGGTATAGTTGCTATGAAATAATAACGGCACATTTGAAAGTATCCAAAGACCCGTTTAACTTCTTGTATATGAAAGTTGAAGACCGCACCATATTACAGGAGGATATGAAGAAATGGCACGAGAGTAGATACGGACACATACCACCAGAGCAACGCCCCACTCTTAAATATGGTAAGTTAGATTATAAGACATTTTTCCGCGATGTCTTATCTCAACACGAGGGCAAACTCACGACACTAAAGGATATGTATGACAGGTTTCATGTGTAAGAAGCAGTTAGTGCTATGTCTCTCATCACATCAATATTGAAATATGAAGGTTTGAAAGATACAGGCTCCGCAAATGCTGATTTATAATATACTTCCAATGCTATTGGAGCATCCGTCGCGTATGCCACCAGAGCATCATTGGTTGTATTATTTACAATTCTTATTGTTCTGTTATTAGTGGTGTCCGAGGGGTTTGGACAAGTCATCTGCCAAGTCAAATTCATTTGAACTCCATATCTTTGGATTAGCCACACACAATCAAAAGACTTATAATCAATGGCGGTTGTATAATTTAGCACTTCGGTATAATAATCATATGTATTCGTGCCATCTGTGATATGAAACCAAAATTGAAAAGTGGCAATGCCAGTCGGAGCGGGTAAATTCAATGAACCACGAAATGATACATTAATGAAATAACCATATCCTAAATTTGATATTGTTTTGCTACCATATCCGCCCGTGCAGAGTGTTGTAAATGTTGAACTCGTCATCCATGACCTAAGGTCAAGACCAACATACGCATTTTGAATGTTTCTTGTTAATGTCGGAGTAGCCACGACCGCGATAGTTTTTGTGTCAATAGATTGTTGCTCTTGCGAACGGCCAAATATATTCATTTTTTTAAACTATATATCTTATACTATAAGATTTATTATAAAATAATAGAATTTAAATATGAACCATTTAGGCAATCCGTGGGCATATCACTATTACGGCTCTGTGATAATAGACGAGGATTTAGAAGTTGATGGAGTATTATACGGCGACCACATAGAAGCAAACTCAATCCAAGCAAGGACTGACGACATAACCATATCATCAAAAAATAATAACTCCTCTTTGTTGATATCTGATACTGGTTATGTGTCAATTAATAATGAATACGATTTACCAATAGCGGACGGCACGGCTAATCAAATATTAAAAACGGACGGGCTCGGCAATACTTCATTTGCTACATTGACTTCAAGTTATATAAGCGACTTTGAATTGGATAAATTAACGGATGTAGTCATAACAGGCACACCCACAAACAACCAACTACTCATTTATAGCACAGGGCAATGGCGAAATACAAACTCACCTTTTCTTAGATTGGATGGGCTCACTATGATGTTTGGAGATTTGAATATGGGAAGTTTTAATGTAGTAAATGTCGGTAATGTTGATGGTATTGATGTTTCGGCTCTTGATAGTGCTGTGGTTAAACTAACAGGAGACCAAACCATAGCAGGAATTAAAACATTTAGCAGTATAATAAATGCTAGTGCGGGGATTGATATGAAAAGCCAAAGTATAACAAATGTAAATTTGGTTGATGGTGTTGATGTTTCGGCTCTTGATAGTTCTGTGGTTAAACTAACGGGAGACCAAACAATAACAGGAAACAAAACATTTACTACTTATGTAGCCGTAAAAGACTCAAATCCATTAAACACTGGCAAATTATTCTTCAATTACAACAATAATATGGGCTCTATCTATTCGTCGGAGGCAGGTGGAGCAACGGGCTATCCACTAACTATTGTCGGTTCTTCTATACTTTTTGCTCCAACAACAGGGGGTGGGATAACATTGGCGAGCAATGTTTTAAATTTTAACAGCACGACAGCAATCAGCGGATTGCCCGCACCATTCTACGACGGCGATGCTTCAACAAAAGCATATACCGATACGAAACTAGCAAAGGACGGGACAACGGCTATGACGGGTAGTTTAAATATGGGTGGATTTTCAATAACAAATGTAAATTTGGTTGATGGTATTGATGTTTCGGCTCTTGATACCGCAGTCGTTAAACTAACAGGAGACCAAACCATAGCAGGGAATAAAAAATTTACTTCAACAATAGAAGTGCGGGGTGCTACTGCTCCAACCGCTTTTGATGGTATCGGTATTGCCTTTGATACGGCGACAAATATAGGAGAGATTGTGGCACAAAAAATAGCAACCGCAGCCTATTATCCGATACAAATAACAGGGTCATATGTTGATTTATATGCGGGGGATAATGTAATCGCGACCGCGACTGGCACTACACTATCTTTAAACAATAGAAAAATTACAAACTTAGCCACACCAACAGCAACAACGGACGGGGTGAATAAAACGTATGTAGATACATTGGACGGGCAAAATGTGAAACTAACAGGAAACCAAACCATAGCAGGAATTAAGACATTTAGCAGTGCCCTTGAAATAACAGGAAATTCAACGAATGCGACAACAAAAGGAACTTTCGTGGTTTTTAACTCCACAGCCAATATAGGAACTATAGGATGCCTTGATATGGGCACTGGTGTAAATTATAACTTTGAAATAAATGCGAAAAAAGTAAGTTTCGTTATTGATGGGGCGATTGTCGGTTGGGTAAATGCTTCGGGGCTAGATTGTAATAGTAGCAAAATAGCCAACCTTGGAACTCCGACATTATCAACGGACGGAGCAACAAAAGGGTATGCGGACACATTGGACGGGCTGTGTAATGTAAAACTAACAGGAGACCAAACAATAACGGGAATTAAAATATTTAATGGAACAAGAAATGATGTAAAAGCACTGACCTTATTAACCCAAGCCGATTTTAATAATGTGGATATCATTAATGGAGGAAATATAACATATAATGGGGCGAGGATATTAAACCAAAATGGAGGAGATATATTTTTCAGTCAGACAACGGGTGATTATCAGTATTTCTTATTTACTCTAAATACTGCTTCAAGTGGAACCGCAGACCAACGAGGCTACCTATTTACGAATGTAGCATCTGATGTAAAAGGGGCGGGACTTTATATTTCAAAACTTTTGGACAATAAAAGTGCTTCGTCTGACATTGTCCGTTTTAACAATGCTGGGGGTATGCGGTTGTATGGTTCCTTAGATATGAATTCAAACAATATAACAAATGGTGGAACAATAACGGGAACTACAATTACTTCAACTGCGGGGATATTAACAACAACAATAACGGCAAGCGACAAAATAACAACAGCATCTGGTAAGCCAATAATCATAGGTAATACAACAAAGGGCACGGGTGCGACAGGAGGATTAGAATTGTATGGAACTTCAAGCAATATCGGAGGAGCACACTTACAGGCGATAACAACACAGGATGCTTATCCAACATTCCAATTATTGAACTGGACACACGACAATATTACTTTATGTTTTGATGCTTATTATGACGGCTCAAACTGGAAATCAAGTGCTTCTGGTTCAAACTTTACAATAGCAAAAGGGGGCAACAAACTTGTTTTTAATTATAAATCAGGAATAACTGCGGGAAGCACTTTAACGTGGTCAGAAGCTATGAACATAAGCACAGCAGGCCTACTAACAGCAAATGCGGGAATTACATATACTGGCACATTAACCTCGGCAACAAATACAAGTGGGGCAAAAATAGGAGTTCAGGGAGCAACAGACGGAACAAATGCAAAAGGTATATTTCTATGGGATACAACCAATACAAGTTGGGGAATTTATGCGGCATCTGGTGGAGCAAGCAAAAGTTTGGCAAATGGTACGGCCGTTTCAGGAAATGATTTTAGTTCGTATAGTTTTCGTTTTAGAGTGGCTAATGATGCTACGATGGGTTTTGTGTGGGAGAATTCGTCTGAACAATTGCTAATGTCATTAAACGGGGCAAACGGGACTTTATGGACAAAAGGATTGATTACGGCAAATGCGGGAATTACATATTCTGGGGTGCTAACAACGGCATCAGCATCAACTAACGGGGCTAAAATAGCAATTCAAGGACAAACAGACGGGACGAATGCGAGAGGAATATTTGTATGGGACATTGGAGATTCAAACTGGGGGATTTATATGAGCCAGTCTGGGGCAAGTAAATCGTTAAGTGGAGGAACGGCACCAGCAGGAGGAGGTGGAGGATTAACTTCTTATTCTATTAGATTTAGAGTAAATGGTTCTTCAACGAGTGGTTTCATATGGGAGAATAATTCAAATACTGCTTTAATGTCATTAAGAGCAAGCGATGGGCAATTATGGGTATTGTCTAATCCAATTCAATATTCAGACATGAGAAAAAAAGAAGATATAAAGGAATGTTTAGGCTTAGATTTTATTAATAAGTTAAATCCAGTCTGCTATCGTATGATTGACGACAAAAAGAAATGTAGGACTGGCTTAATAGCACAGGAATTAGAAGAAATACTAACAGAAATGGATATGTTAGATTTTGGTGGTTTTATAAAAGAAACAATTATGGTTCCCTGTCCAAAGCAAAGAGAGGAATACGAATTGAAGGGTGTGAGTGTTAAGCCAGAAGATGTTAAATGTGTTGATAGTGGTGATGTTGGTTATGGTATAGGTTATTCTGAGTTTATCGCCCCGTTAATTAAGGCCGTTCAACAATTATCAGATAATCTCGGACATGTCCGAGATAGGGTAGTTAATTTAGAAAAAGAAAATAAAAATCTCATGAATATACTACAAGAAATTAGAGAAAATGGCTAATAATACAACCAGACTTCACAGACCCCCACCTATTATGGATATGGATGGCGAACTAACTCCAGAATTAAAGTCCCGTGTTCTTGAAGTAGAACTAAAAACAGAAGAGAAAAAAATTGAAAACGAGATAGAAAATGAATGGAATTGTTGTATGACTAATAAGAAGACTGATAGCAGATTGATTAAATGTCTCTTTCAAATGACTACAATCATTGGAATAATGATCTTATGTTTAGTGAAATTAAGCGAAAAAAACCTCCCCTGCGAAACTGCGAATGTCTATGTCGGAATACTCACACTTTTGGTGGGTATAGTGCTTCCTAGCCCAAATGCTTCAAAGAAGTGAGCACTCGTATAAGTGGATTTTATACCAAGAAGCATCACTACCCGAACACATTAAAGGAATGGCTTCATCAAAACTAACACACCAATCACTCATCGGTTTGTAAATACATTTAAATTTAGTATCTATACCTTTTTGAATACAATAAACACAACTTATATTCTTTTTTTCACTTATCCGTGAGTAAAAGTCGCAGGCAGTCCGCGACATAGCAAATCTCCAACAAGTTGGAGATAACACAAAAAGCAGTATTAACAACATTATATATTATCTTTCTCTTTAATTATATTATTATAAATCACCTCTCGTTGCTTATCTGATAGCGGTAAGCGGTAAAGTATATTTTCAGGTTTTCTAAAAATGTTGGGGTTTCTATTCACCAAGTTCTGAGTGATGCGGATTTGGTCAATTTCCTTCCCTAGCCTTTCCAACTCTTCAAGTTGTTGCTCGTCCTTGCTTTTTTCTTTTTTATTTTCCATCGTATCTTATATTATAAGATATCTTATATTATAAGATATATATAATAGCGGATATAAAAAATGCCACGACACGAAAAACCATTTTTTACGTATTTTAACGAAGCCAAACGCGAATATAAGTATTTATTTACAAACGAAGAGGCTGATTGGGATGAACAAGTTAATGAAGGTATCAATATTCAAGCCCGCGAGAGGCTTAGAGCGGATAGATTTTTGGATGCTTTAACAAAAAGAGGAAATACTATGGAAGATTTAAAAGACAGGATTAGTGCCTTGGACAATAAGCGAAGTATTTATGTAAATATGAATTACGACGAACTGAAAGCACACCTTCAAGATGACGGCATTGATATGAAAGAATTTGAAAGAAAACACGGAACTGCTCCCATGAACGAACAAATGATTGAAATGCGAAAATTAGCAATGGCTACCGATAAATATGATATAGCACACATAGAAGACAATATCCAGCAAATGAAGCGTGATATAGCACAATTGGTAAAACAAGAATATAAAGAAGAAGCCTTAAAACGATTAACCGATAAAGGTTTAACATATATGAAAGAAAAGGGCAAAGCGGACAAAACTCGCGTAATACGAAGAGAGGATAGAAAGCAAGCGGAGCAAGATTACAAAGAATGGAAAGAAAACCGAGAAGAGTGGGAGAGAAAACACCCAGACGATGCTTTAATAGAAGCACAGGTAGGCGACGAACACAAGATGCTTGTGCCACGAATAGGTGATGACCCCCGAAGTGTAGAAAGATTTGTTAATGCTATTATTAGAAGTATTCAGGAGATAATTATGAGCCCCAGACTTAATAGATTACTTAACCTTGCTACAGGTGTTGGGCGATATGGTGTGAGCAGGCTGGCGTGGGGGCAGATATTGAGATTAATTGCCAACAATCCACAACTACGTGCGATGAATGTTGGATTACTTGGAAGAAGAAGATCAGATGCTTTAAATACCATTTTGCTAGCACTAGCAAGAAATGAAGTGCCAGAGGGTTTGCCTCCTCCTAACCCTCGTCTGATCGCAAGCGGACAGCAAAGAATAGGTGATTATGTGTTAAAGGATATGTTGAGAAGATTAGGCTTACAGGTATCAACAATGATGGCGTGGCAGACATTTAAAGCAGGTGTTGAAGGCACTGCAAAGGTTGGTTTTGGCGCATTTCTATATCACATATACAGCGTATGGTCTGCTCAACCAGATGCTCTCATTAAGTTGGAAGAAGAACGAATTCATACCGAGGGAAGTAATTATAATGGTGGAGGCACACGAGTGGAAAGCCGTCTTCAATTAGAAGATAGAACTCGTGGCAAGTTTCCTTACATTCTCCCAGCAGATGCTTTGGACTTAGTTGCTTTTGAACATGATTTATTGTATGCTACTGGTGATAAAAATGTCCAAAACTTCGCCGACCAACGATACTTTGAAAGAATTACCAATATGAGCGATTATCTAACGAGTAATGGATTGGCTACGGCCGAAGTTGCTAAGAGTATTTCTGACAATTACAACTCAAGGTTTTCAAAAGCAGATATATCTAAAATGGCATTACAGGCACAAGGGAGAGTCCGCAGTGGAGTATCATATTTGGACGCGATGAAATTCTGGAAAACTATTAAATTAACACCTCCAGATGCGAAGTATAACGGATTTATAGGCGATGTAGATAAAACATTAATGTCTATGATTGGGGTTATGAATAATGTGGGCAGTTTTGATAAAGACACTAACTTTAAAGTAAATAAAATAGCCAATCCTGCTACATTCAGCAAACAATATGAAAACTTGGTAAATTCGTTTAATCAAATGGTGAAATCACAAGAAAAAGCGGATGGTGTGAAAGGATATTCTCTTATTGCGCCAGCGAATGAAACTACAATTAATAATTTTATAGAAAAAATAAATACAAAAGATATTCCACCAAGTATAGAAAAAGATATAAATCTTAGTGTTGAAGTCCCGATCGCATACTCAGACAATATGGTAGTAGCAGATACTATCGGACTGGGCAATAACTTGCTCATACTTGATGATAAAGGTGCCCAAACGAGGCACTTAAAGGGATTTGTTAAATCGTTGAAAGAGAAAACTGGAAAGAAAATTAAACTTTCTAATTATGACGATCCAAAAGTTGGATGGGAAGAGGCCATTAAACAGGCACTAAATCAAGGTGCTAGTATATCAGACGTAGCAGATGCGGATGATATTTTGGATAAGAGAATTTATCAAGAAATGCGGGGTAAATTGACACAGGAACAAATGGAGCAATTGACGGAACTAGAAATAATAGACGAAGAATTTGAAAGGGCAAAACCTAAAGGTCTAACACCAGCACCACAACCCCGACCAATACCAACACCCTCACCACCGCAAACCATGCCACCGCAAACTATGCCACCGCAAACTATGCCACCGCAAACCATGCCACCGCAAACTATGCCACCGCAAACTATGCCACCGCAAGCAACACCCTCACCACCAAATCCACAACCAGAGTATGAAGGAGGTGTTTATAAAAGTGGAACAAAACAGGGGCTCCCATTCTGGGAGGAGAAAGTTAAAGATGAAAAACTCAAAGAAATGATGAAAGAATACAAAGTTTCAGATGACCCAGACCCAGCAACAACACCAAATCAAGCCATGGTTGATAGCATGAGAAGCATTGACCAATTGGTTGATAAACTTATGGGTAAAACTCCCGCCGATGAAAGAGAAGATATGTTAGCACTTATTCGTTTTCTAATGCCAAGCGACCAAAATGGAGGTATCGGCACTTCACAAACAAACCCACTTATTAAAGGCAACGAACTAAGACGAGATCGCATGCTAGACACCAAGAATGATTTTGAATTGTTAGATAACACCCGTTATGGCAACACAAACAATCACTTTATGTTGAATAGATACAATAGAGCAGTCATCCAGACCAGAATGAAAGACAAAAGAGCATTTCCAAAAATGAAACGAAAACTGACCAGAAACTTCCCCGCTGAAATCCCGCGACAAGTCCAAACTCGTCCAGAAAGAAAGGATTTTAAACCGCTCGTCAATCCTCCAAGTAATTATGCTTTTGGTAGTCCTTACTCTCCTTATTTCTATAATTATGCCTCACCACCCCAACCCTTTGGTGCCGAATATGATAATTATAGATACAATCCAAACTATTTTCAAAACCCATAGTATAGTATATCTTATAATATAAGATTAGATGCCGAGGTCTATACGTAGAGGATTAATAGCCAACAAGTTGCCACGAAAAACACTTTTGAAGCAGAGTTTGGAGAAAACCAATATAGAAAAAGCACACGAGGAATTTACTATTGACAGGCCAGTAATAACAGAGTTAGATAGCAAAAAACCGCCCAAATTTCACAATGACTTGGAAATACAACCAATTAAAACACAAAGAGATAGCGTTGAATTGCTCCCTATCCAAAAAGAAGGAATGTTGCCAGCCATGGGGACTATGGTTATATGTGCCAGCACTGGCGGGGGTAAATCAGTTATGATTTGTAATCTACTCGCCAAAAAGAACATGTTGAAAGGATTTTATGATAGAATAGTAGTCTTTTGCTTAAGTCCATGCCCGATTTTGGAGGACACTCTCAAGTTAAAAAAAGAAGACATAATCAAAGAAGACCGCCCAGAACTAATGCGCGAAATATTAACTAAACAAAAAGAACTAATTAAAACTAAAGGGTTTAAGAAGGCACCAAAGATATTATTGTTATTGGATGACATAGCACAGAGTAAAACCTTTCTCAAATCAGAAGTGCTTACTGAGTTGTTTTTCGCTTCAACACATGCTAAGGTGTCAGTCTGGGTAGCAACTCAGAGTTATACACAACTCCCGCGAAGAATAAGAATTAATTGCTATTGGATGATTATTTTTAATGGAGTAAGGCGGAGCGAACTTGACAGACTGGCAGATGAATATGAAAGTCCTTTTCTCACCACAAAAGAATTTTACAATATGGTTAAGTATGCTACGGCAGAACCTTATTCGTTTCTAGCAATTAACAACACTGCCAGTGATAGAACAACCCAGTTTAGAAAGAATTTCTCTACTATATTACGATTAAATAAGGATAGAGATATGACTAATTTGTGATTGAATTCAATCACAGACTAATTTATAAACTAATTAAATTAAATGGTTTTTTTTTCTCCATAATATATGTCATGACGGAAACAACTAAATTATACAAGACTTGCTATCATCAGGCAATCGCACTTTGGCATAAACAAAATGCGCAAGGAAAATTCGTAACAATTCGTAAGGGATCGCCCGAATACTTAGCAGTAAAGACGATAGAAGCGGATATTAAGAGTGGCAAGATTAAGTGTCAATTAAAACCAAAAGTGAGCAAAGGAAGTAAGAACAATGAACAGCAACTAGACCAAATGCCAGACGAAGCATTAAAAAGAAAAATACCAGACATAGAAACGGCAAAAACTTCATTGCCTAAACCAAATGCCAAACCTATTGAGATGTCTCCAGCACTTAAGATTGAACAATCTTTACCCAAATCTTTCAATCCCACTCCTGTTGCTGTGCCGAAACACACTACCACAACACCCGCAAGTAAGATAGAAGCAATGGAGGATGCTTCTAAGGAAACTCCGCCACCACCTAAAGAGGTTACTGAAACTAATGATGTTGATGTAAATCAAGCCATAGCGGATTTAAAGAAAATGAAAGAGGAAAGAATTACACATCAGAATTTACAGATTATGAAAAAATAATTAATGGTAATTGATAAAATATATTTTATGTGGATATTTATATATTCGCATTTTTATAATGATTAAAAACTCAAGTGCTTTACATCGTTTGCCGATTGGCTTTATCAACAAACTTAACGAAGCAAACCGACCAAAAAGTGATGGGTTTCAACTAAACCAGTTTGAATTGTGGAGTAGCAATGGTGCCCCGTTAGTTAATCAACCATTGACCGAGTTTGGCGACCTTGTCCCGTATGAGAAGAGCACTCTTCAAAACACATTAACAGACATTTCTGATAAAAAAGAAAATGCGGATGTTGTTGATTTGGACACTGCTGTTAGCAGTTTGGCTTATTTAAAGAAAGCAGTTGAGAATGCTGAGGCAAGAGAGTTTCAATTGACTTCACCACAAGACACAAGACTTGACAACATACAAAAATCTGTTGATTTTATTAAACAATCCGTTTCAGGTGAATAAATAATTATTTTTAATTTCTATTATTATTTTTTTAGTATAGTAGCATTGTGAATTTATCACCTCACACCCGCACACAAAAATGGAGAAAAAGGAGATTGAAGTTACTGAGGAGTTGATGACCCTCAACAACCTCAGATATGAGTTTCCAGCAAGTCTGGCTCTCTCTGAACAGGGAAGTATCTTTAAGAAGAACTTCGCCGACCAGCAGACTTACAGCAGTGCGTCGGGGACTGAAATGATTTTTACATTACAGGCAAGCACTGATTTTGTTTATGGAAAGAATTGCTATTTGTCGTTTGACATTAAAGCAGATGGTTTGGATACTAAAGATACTAAAGATTGTGCCATTGGGTTTCAAAACACTCCCGCGACTGCTATTTTTGAAAGATTTTTGTTGGAAAGCAAGGATGGTAGCGAACTTGAACGAATTGAAGATTTAAATAAATTGGTGCGAAATATTCTCCCGTGGCATTATCCTTTTGATTACCGCCGACAGGCACAGATGGCGGGGCAGAGAGAAAATGTTGAAGTTAATGCTAATATTACCGACCCTTCAGTTACTAATTTTGCCATTAACACTCCTACGGCCGTTGGCACTGGCCAATTTTTGAGAGTTTGTATTCCTCTCCATTACTTTTCGGGAGTGTTTAATGAAGAAACTCTCATTCCTCCCTCTTTGATTAGTGGTATGAGGCTTCGTTTGACATTTGCTCCACCTCAGGAAGCATTGACAATTATTGGATCTGCCACTGGTGGGGTTCCCGATGAGTTTGATGGTTCCGCTTTGACTTTCACCATATCAAATCCAGTGGTTATGTTGGAGACATTCTCTCTCGCCCCCAGTGTTCAGAGAAATGTTATGGAACAGATGGGAAGCAAAGATGGACTTCCATACACTTATGAAACATATTACAACCAAAAGGCAAACCCAGGGACATCGGATGATTTCAATCTTCAAGTGAATAAGGCCGTTGCTCGTGCTCAGTGCTTGTATATCGTCACGCAAAACGTGCTCGCTGACCATGCTAGTATTGATAACCTTGGAACTGCTCAAATGCCTTATAAGCAGTATCAGTGCCGTATCGGTGATTGGTATGCTCCACAGCAGAAGATGGAACTTGGTGGAAGCACCGATAGTCTGGCTGCCGTTCAACGAGGATGTGCCGAATTGTATATTAACAATCTTCAAGCGACTATGGGTATTCGTGATGCTTACATGTCGTCATCTGTTTCTCTTGAAAACTTTCGCAAATTTTATGCTCCCAGTGGTTCTACTTACGCAGACAATAACGGAGGATTTGCTACCATTATTCAAACTCTTAATCAGTCGCCCCACATTGGAGCATCTGGGATTGCGGTTAATAACTCACGAACTGCGGAAGTCACTCTTCGTTATGCGGCCGATTATAATGTTACTCGCGCCATCACTGCTTGGTTGAAATATGTTAAAGTCGCGGCTATCTATCCATCTCGTGCCGTGGTCAAACAATAAAAAAATTAAAAATTAGAATATAATATTTTGTAATATATAGCAATGTCATTTACAATAAGCAATCTTGAAGACGAAAAGCGAACCCGCAAAAATTTCCTCCTTCGTGTCTCCTCAAGCGATAAAACAGAATCAAAATCCGCTTCTACTCACAATGGCCGTTTCGTCGTTGATTTACCAGCAACTGGCCGTAATATTGATATAATCAGTGCTTATGTCGTTAAGAGTATCTCTATTCCAAATGTTTTCCCAAACATACCGAGTTATGCCAACACTCTCACATTGATTAAAACAACTGGATCGGCTACAAAAACGGCAATCGTAACAGCAAATCAATACACCATTGATACATTTATTACCGCTCTTCAAACTGCGATTAATTCAGCAATTACCCCTAACTCCGTAGTTATAACTTTGAACTCCGTTAATAAATTGAATTTTGCTTTCACTGGTGATACGTATGCTTTTGATTACGATAACAGCACGATTAGCGATAAGATAGGTCTAACTGCTGATATCTCGGCGGCGGCGAGTAGCACCATGCAGTCTATAGTCAATCTAATCGGTGAAACGGCAGTTTATGTCCATAGCCGTGCTTTAAATCAGTCTGGTTTAGTTGAAGCAAATGGTAATTTCTCTGTCGTTGGTAAATGTAATTTAGACAAGCCCTATGGAGTCCAGTGCTACTTTGAGAGTTCTAATGATGTTGCCGATTATGTGCCATTTAATACAACAAAAAGTTTAAGGTCTATTGATATTGTAATTAGAAATGCGGGCGGTGAAGTTTTGGAGGTTCCTGTCAATTTTGAAGTTTCAATTCTCTTAAAGGTGTATCATGCTTAAGCAAAAAAAAGAATGTATAGATATAATGACCTACATACAAAATTTAGACGTATTATTTACTCTAATCAAAAACATCAACTCATGCCGACGACAACAACATAAAGAGCAAATTCCCTGCGGTGTTAATATTGACTAGTTTTACATATATTTGAAGAGAAATCACGCACGTATAACAGAAAAGTTAATCAAAAACAAAGATTTTGAATATATAAAAAAAATGGCAGTAGAGATAGAAAACAAATTTGACGCGCAAATACAATATTCTATAATATAATATATTAAAACCTTCTTTTTTTGTTTAAATTTGGTCTTCAATCCAGTTCAATGAAGCGTAAATGCTCGCCGTCCCACCGCTTGTATTTTGTGCGGATATGGTAAATGTCTTACCTGACCCTATCTTGATATTATATTGAGACAAATCAATATATATGGATGAGCCAGCAGACAGCACATACGTAAATATCACGCTTCCACCCGTTCTTGTTGTTCCCGCCGTATCTACCTCGGCCAATGATGTGGCGGTATCGTAATTTGAATAAGAAGGTGTCCCCCCCAACGTGGTATTAAGAATAATTCTTGCGATACATGTTTTAGTATCCGAATTGCTAATACACAAATTCTCAAAGTAGATTATGTTATAGTTTGTTTTGCTGTTGAATGTGGCGCGGTTTCTAATAGTAAATATGGCGTTTTCAGTTGCTCCTATAGTTTTGACATTGTCATACGAATTGGTTATAGCAATAGTCCTATCAATATTCCCTTCAACTGCCAAAAACATACTCGCCGTTTTCATTACAACGGATTGAAGGGTTGATGAATACGCTTTCGCATAAATAGCAAACGCCGCCTGATCTAATGATGGAGTAGTAGCAGTGCTCGCGTATTTAATCGCATGAATTATCTCCATTCGTCCAGTGCGCGGGTTTTCAATTTTGAATGTAATTTGACCGCTACCCAGATATTGGACGACTATTTCAAACACATTCAATTTGGTAAAATCAATCGTGGGGAAGTTTCCCGTATTATCACATTTATCAACATTCCACGCATACTGACTAACCACATTTTCTACACTTCCCGCCGTTCTCACAACTGACATTCCCGAGTTTGATTGTCTAAAACATAAATTGTCTGCTGGTGTGCCTATGCCGATATCGCAATTAAAAGTAGTCGCGGTGGTAGATGACGGAAACAACGCGGAGAATCTAGCAACCAAGCCCATGCCACTTCTATATTTTGCTCTCTCTATAGTCGTAATCTGTGCGGTTGAATTACCAGAGGCCGATGTCGTTAAAACCGCCATTGAATTAGCAGTTGATACCACCCCGCCGTTTGTTTCTGTTTTGTCAAAGAAACGAGTATTAATACCATAAGTGAAGACATTTTGTAATACTGGCGATAAAGTGGCCGTTCGCAACTCTCCGAAGGCCGTTGTAGGTAGTGCGTCTCTTATAGCATCCGTTGATAATGAAGAAGAAGATGACGATGTAGTTGATGACGATGTCGTATTCGTGCTTTGACCAAACAAATTCATTTTTTGTTATATAATATAAGTTGAATATAAAATCATGCCGATAATAATACGTGAATTGCCGAGTGATATAGTTGGACATATAAGGACATTTGTTTATTCAGAGACATCCAAGATTGATTATAAAAAAGAATTTTGTAATATATGCGGTTTGTCTCGCACATTCCAGTCGCACCCTCCTATTATAGCAGTTGATATTGATAATGTAGATGGTGTTCAGTTTTTCACAATCTGTTCTATTAATTGCTACAGACAAGAGATTAATATTAGAGCAAAATATCGTGGAGCCTTCATTGATTGTGGTTAAGTATTAGTCTTCTTTTTAATTCTAGCACTTCTTCTTAATGGTGCTTTTGTTTCCTCTTCTTTTTTCGCTTCACTCTTCGTCTCTTTACTCTCTTCGCTGTCGCTCTTCGTCGCTTCGCCCCTCTTCTCTTTAATAAACGTATTGACAATAACGGCTCCAATCCCGCTTAATTGTCGTAGTTTAGTATTTGTAATATTCGGGTTATCATTGTAAATCTGCTCAAGCAATTTATACTTATCCTCTCTACTAGCGCTTTTACCTAATGGTTGGTATTTACATTTTTCGTCTCCGTTATCTAGATTGCTTTCAATTCCATTAGTATTATTTAAATTCAAATATAAATCTATTTTGCGTCTCAACTACTCTAATTCTGTTTTAATTCCTTCTGCCTTAATTTCTTCAGGGTCGGCCACATTAACCCAACTATAACTAAAACTGGTGAGCATATCGCCGTGCCCCAACACATTTGAAACCCACGTATTAAAATTCTCTAATTTCGGATTGGCAAAATTACTATACGACAAACTAGCATATAGTTTTCGCAACATACTGCTTTTCTGTGTGTAGTCTGATAGCCATGGGAAGATTTTAATAATCCTTTTATTTGGTTCATTATTCTTTTGTTTATCAAGCACACCTTCGCTGTTGATAATGACTGCTTTTTTCTTTTTGAAATGGTTTCGTATTGAATTTACTTGTTCTATTACAAACTGGGGAGTAAAAAGGACAACAGGCCTCTCAGTCCAATTCTTTTTTTGTCCTTCTCTCTTTTTTGCTAGGTTATTCACTCGCAACCAAGGTTTATCTAGTATTAATTCATATGTGTTTTTATCAAATATTTCCACAGGTCTCGCTCCAATTGCTATCATCAAAGCAAGCAGTTTAAGATAAGGGTCATTACTTAATATCATATCATTCATTTTAGCCATTACATCGCGGACATCAATCTGTATTTTTTGTTCATTTTTGGCTTTGACATCTTTCTTATACCCCTCAACGATATCAATCCGCTCGTCTTCATTTAGATTAAAATACTTATCAAGTTTGCTCATTTCATATACTTTTTCGCTTTGGTTGGGCTCTATTGCTTTTTTTCTCACCTCAGAAAGTCTTTGCCTTCTACTATTCAAGTTTGGATACACGATAGCATATTTTGGATATATTACTTTTAGTGCTTCAAGTGCCTCTTCATCACTTGTCGGCGTGCTAAATAAAGATATAATAGCAGTATGAAAGGCTATATTTGGTTTGGACTCACTATCGTAAAAGTTAGACACCACTTCATAAATTTTACTTTCAGTAGTAGCAACTCTTAACTGCCTAACAAACTTCTTGTCGTCTTCGTCCAACATCGTAGTATATATTAGACAAGTCTATACTTTTTCTAAGTTAAAAATAGAAAATCCACCAGTCTTCAATTCACGCTCTCCCGACGCTTCCGTATTGTTTGCCCCGCGGTTTAGTCTCAGAGCCCAAATCACCTTCAACTGCTTCTATTCTCCCCGTCCTTAAAGTCCTTATTAGTCCCCTACACATCCCCTAAAACCATAAGGACACCCTAGAAGCGGTATTTTATCGTAATTCTAACTCCGCCCATATTACCACACGCCCCATCCTTACTTCCTTATTATTTTTATTAACATTATTATTATAAAAAGAGGGTATGTAAAAGAGGATTTAACCCCATTTGACTGAGTTTAACCCCCCGTCCTTAAAAAAGTCCATCATTTTCAGAAAAATTAACTGACCCCCCCCCCCCCCCCCTTTATAGTCCCCTGTGCCATTTGGCAGAGGGGGGTAATGTTGAAACTGAGAACAAGGGACTACATCCCCCGATAGTTTAAATGAAGACATTTTAACGAAATAAGCCTCCTACACCTATTGTTTAAGTCCTTGTGAGTTGGCGGATCCTTATTTCCATAAGTACCCTTGATTTACCAAAACAGCAAAATACGCTCTCCTATTCATCGCGGGTAATAAACCGATTGAAAACTTAGCCTCCAAAACATGAAAAAAATTGAAATTTTTTGACATTTTCAAAACTTTTTCACGTTTTTGAGAAAAAAAATAAATCAATAAAATGAACCATCTCAAAAAAATGAACAAAAAAAAGGACTTATTGAAAAAAAATAAGGACACCTAGCAAGGTTTATTCTGCTGTAATTCGTCTTGCTCCACCACACTCCTTACATTGGCGTTTCTGCCTTCTGTGATCACATACCCCGCTTCCACCGCAGTCCTTGCAAGTATATCTTTCTTTCTTATGCT
>WBZZ01000349.1:152500-155000 GCA_019918135.1 Paulinella micropora
ACATCAGGGGAAGAGAGAGCATCAAAGACAGCATTAATGCGGGGGAAAGCCTTGTCGACTACAACATCAGCCATGGACTGGCGCCACTCGTCGTCAGTATGATTGCCTATTATGCCACCTAGCAACTTACAAAAACCAAGGGCAATAGGAGTGTTGTGCTCCTCAGCAGATGGAGGGCTAGATCTAGGGGCAGAGAACGAACTCAATAGAGAACTTCTGATCCCAGACAAAAGCAGAGCACGAGAAGCTTTGATAGCCTCAGAGGCCGAGCGGGAAAGGTAAAGTTATCTGCGTACAGAACAGCAGCAGACAGAGTGCCCGCAATAGCTTTGCGTCTGGTCATCAACACTGTTACACTCCATAAGCATAGAAAGCGTACCCCCCTGGTTGCAGCCATCATCGTGAGACAGACAGAAAATGGGAGAAACACCATCACGATCAAAGTAAACAACATAAGTAACGGCGCCAGGACCATACTGCATGTTGATGAAGGGATAATAGGGAGAAAGCTTCTCATTAGAATAGGCACGATCCAACATAATATCACGGGAGCGGCTGTTGAAAAAGGTCTGCGCCTCAATGCTTATGACAACAGGAGAGGGAGCACCGGGGCATGAAATGACAGCCTGAGTAGCAAGGCGGTAGCTTGGTTGCCGCCATTGGCTCCTAATGCTAACTGTGTGGGAGAAAGGTCAAGGCTATTAGGAGAGCATCAGATTTAGAAATACACAGGCAAACAGCAGCATGAGTGGCATAAAGAGGGCTGGGCGCCATGAGATAGGCCGAAGCTTCCTACGGGAGACATTACCATACCAAAATCCCATACCTTTCTGACACGGAAGGCAGGGAGAGACGAGGCAGGCAGATTACCATTGGCAATATGGTTACTGAACAAGACCAAACAGGGAGAACAATGAGGATCATTGAGAAGGAAGGAGAGAAGACGAGGAGACCAACCATGAGTAAGCGTGGGTAAAGCAGCGGCAATAGGCTTGATCATGGGCGGGGCAGTATGGAAGAGAAGGGAGAAGGGGAGCATCTGCAGGGCGACAGAGGAGCTTATCCCCCAAAAGCTTCTGGACGGTGGGATCCCGCGGATCCGCAGGCTCAGAAAAATCGAAAATGTTGCGGGATTTCCCGAGTCGATTGGATTCCACTCGCGAGATGAGCCGACGCTGAAGAGAATTTTTCTTTTTTTTTTTTTCCTCCCCTCTTCCCACTGTGCATATGCTCAATATATGTTATGCATGCGCAGGTAGTATAGTGCGATCAAGAGAAATGCTTCCGGGTTCTTCTTCCGACCCAGGTGCTGTTGTAATGAGCCCGCTTACAAATCCTTTTCATATTTTTTGCATACAGGTTTATGCCCTCTTCAGACGCTGCCGAATGAGATCGGGTCCCAAATACTTGCCTGGAGCTTGTCTTCTCTTCCTGAATTCCACAGCCTCTAACAGTGTTGAAAACCTTTCGCAGGTCCGAACTTGTTCCAACGCAAGAACACAATCATATGTTCGCCTGGAAGAACAAACATTTGTTTCTGCCTTGCCATTTTGCAACATTTCTGTTTCATTTACAGCTTCTGTTTGCTGTTCTTGAGTCCATCCGCAGCTGCAGGGAGAGCTCATGACATTTTTGTCTGCACCTTCCGACTGCTAGATGGTGCAGCTACGCTGGTCGCGCTATGGCGAACCTGCGCTTTAGTTTTTCAGATGGATCTTTTCTGGAGGAGCTGCTTGCGATCGATCCAGATGGACTGCACCTCTTGGACGAAGATGGCGGCAAAAATGATACACTTGAGGCGTACCCAGGCAAGAAAATTAGGCTGAAAAAGAATAACGCCAAAGTCTACGCCGGCTGTGATGTGCTGAAGATCGCTCCAGCAGATGGCAGACCTGCGCATTTGCCTGAATGGGGAGATGACCATGAAGGCCATCTGTACCTTTGGCGCTTCAAACTCAAGCTGCGTGTACGTTTTTCAGCCAAACAACTGGTTGATGTACATGCACAGCAAGGAAAGATTGAGAAGGAAAAGGGGCCGCCTGAGAAGAAGGAAGACACTGTGAGAGATAAGAGCCCACACAAAAAGCAAAAAGCTGATCATGACGAGTCTGAGGATGAATCACTGGGTGAAGTTCAGGAAAAGGGCAGGCGCCATTCAACCAAGCACATAGCTGCTGCTGTAGGCGAGGAGGTGGAGATGCGGTTTGTGTTTCCTTCCTTGGTTAAGGTGTTCAAGCGTGAGAAATATTTATCAAAAAAGGATCGAGAAGATCTGAGTGAAGAGTACAAACAGGAATTTGTTATTAGTACCCCAGCCAAGGTTCTCGCGGTGGAAAAGGGAGCTTACGTGGTGAGCGTAGAGAGCTATCTTGCAAGTTCGGCTGACGACGGTATGTATATATTCATGCATGTATGTATGTGTGTATGTGTGTGTATGTGTGTATGTATGTTGTTACCTCGTCTACATGTTTTGATGTGTGTGTGTGTACATGTTGTATTG
>WBZZ01000349.1:160000-167500 GCA_019918135.1 Paulinella micropora
TCAGTCTGATAATGAAAGTTATAGAACTTGACTTGAACTGGAGCCTCTCTCGGTAGTAGTTCTGACTGATATCATAGAATATAACTTGATTTGGGAAAAACATCAGGTAACTTGAACTTCAACCGGGCCGCAAGTTTCAACTTGAACTGCCACCACCCTGCAGTGAAAAAGTCACAAGTTGCGGCAAATGTGATGTTTGATATTCCTTTTGTATTAACACTTTTAGTCGAGTCTTCGAAACTTGAAATGTCCTTAGTAGTAGCTGAGACCGTACTCAGTGGTGCCAGGGCTTCAAACTTGTCTTATATTTCGTCACGACGTCGAAGTCCTACCAGTATTATTATATGCCTAGGACTCAGTGCTGCCATTGCGTGACTAATCAGTGACGGTTCGCTCGGCCGAGACTCGTATTCATTCAGTGTACGTTTGTAATTACCGTGCCTACCCTTATCAGTGACACAGGTTACGTATATCCGTTACAGTGTAGTTAATATTAGTTATTAGTGATTTAAGTATTGTCTGGTACTGGTGACACTTGCAGGTGGCAATTATATTTTTAGCCGGACCGTATCATTGCCACTCAAAAGGACAATTTCTCGTGACAGTAATTTTCAACCACTGTTTCTGTTCCTATGTTGACGGGGAATTGTTCTCATTGCTTGGTAAAGTGCCATTGCGTAAAGTACTAAAGGTGTACAGGGGGACGCCCCGGTTACCGGAGTTACTCGCAAAACATTGCAACTTCACTCAGCTATAATATTGTTGAGATGATTGGGTTATGAGCCTTGCTGATAGACTCCATGCAACGAATCAATCAACAGCTTCGTCAGAGGGACCGTGCCAAAAGCCAGCGGTCTGTGTCTCTGTCCACAAGAGACACAGCATCAGGCAAGTGCGCAACAACACCTGCTGCTCGTGACTGCTTGCACTTGATCAAACCCTTTTGTCGGGCATCATCTTCATGTGACTGCACACAAACACTGTGACTGCTGTTAATGAAATAAAACGTGATAGAATGCCACGCATACTATTAGGAATAAGCAGGAAGCGTAATAAGAGTATAAAGATGATGAGAGTTAAGAGATATATATATATATATATATATATAGATAGATAGATAGATAGATAGATAGAGAGAGAGAGAGAGATTCTTAATGTAAGAAATGTTTGTAAAGAAAGTAAGAAAAGAGTACAAGGAAAAGAGCGACATGTTACTCCTTGATAGGAGGTGTGGTTAGGGCAGAGAGTCGCGACGCAGGCACGACTTTGCCGCTCAATGTCGCGCTACTGTGCGGGGAGTTGGGTCGAGGGGTGCTGCGAGGAGTGTGTCTTTGCCACATGACCGTGCTGTTGTTGTTGCTGTTGTTGTTGTTGTTGTTGTTTTGCGAGGAGGCGCGGACAAGGGCAGGTTGGGGAGATCGATATCGCTGCTTGGACTGCGCTGACTTCGTGCCGCCTCTGCTGTTCAAGGGAGAGCCTGACAGAAGCGCTTGTGCTTGCTTCCTTCCCGGAGATTTTGATTTGGCCGATTTAGGGGTAGCAGGAGTCAAGGGCCGGCTGGTCCTCGGATTTTGCGACGATTTCCTTGGATTTTGCGGGGAGAGAGGCGAGTCAGTCTTGGGAGAAACTGGAGATTTTGGTGTAACAGGGGACTTTGGGGAGGGAGTAGAATCCGTCTTGTTGGCGGTGTTTTTGGAAGACGGGGGGGAGACAGGCGAACTTTGGGAGACAGGTGAGCTTTGTGTAGGGTGCCGTTCGATGGCCCAGTCGAACCCGTTCTTGCCCATACTGTTGGTGGGCGTGGAGGTGGAAGCCGGGGCAGAAGCTGTTAGATGTTGGTAGTGTGAGTAGAGCAACACTTGACTGTTCTTCCATAGCTGCCCATGCAAGATGCTCAGCACACACTCATGGCCGTGTTCGTCCCTGTATGCATGTAGGTATGTATGTATGTATGTATGTATGTATGTATATATGTACGTACCAGAGCAGGAACTCGCCCTCGTTCGGAAAACAATCGCAAGTAACTGCACAGTATCCTTTATCCTCGTACGAGCTTGTTCCAACGGTCCATTTAATTTTGGCAAGGGAAAAGTCAGGTAGGGAAAAGATGGCAACTTCTTTGCCATTGATCTCCAAACGGTTGTTTTGGAACAAAAAGCGCACTTCAGTGTCGGCCACAGGGGTGGGGAGTAACTCGGTTAGCGGTGTCAGGTGTTGGGCACTGTCATCTACCGCCACCAGTCGGGCCGGACAAACCTGGCAAGTTTATATATATATACATATATATATATATATGTATATATGTATAGGCATGTCTAACGGACACACTACAGCAAAGCACACTACATACGTCTTACATATATATATATATACATATATATATATTTGTGTGAAGATGTATTATTATGTTTCCTGCTTGTAAGAAGTAGGGATCTGTCCTACTTATGTATATGTATATGTATACGTATATGTATATGTATATGTATATGAATATGTATATGTATATGTATATGTATATGTATAATATGTATATGTATATGTATACGTATATGTATATATGACTGATCTACCTGCAGATGGTGTTGCAGCGGCATAGGCAGCATGCCGAAGGAGCTGCGTGGCGTGGAGTAAGGGTAGTGAGGGTAAGAGCGGAGCGCGTGAGGGGAGGGGGAGAAGGCGGCGGAGGAGGGCACGGAGAGCAGATAAGAAGAAGAGTGAGAGGACGAGAAGTTGTTGCTGATGCCGCTGATTAGTTTGAGTAGCTGCCGGTGGCTTTTACTAGCCGTGGCTGGGTGGGATGAGGTGCTACCGCTGCCTAGAAATATTTGTTGGGAGGTGGCGGGGGAAGTGACGAAGTTTCCGCCGTTTTTTGCGGCTGCACGGCTGGACGATTTCGACTGCGAGCCCGGGGGGAGCGGGCTCTTGCTGTGGGTATGTTTGCCCAATTGGGAAGAAACGAACGACAAGCGGCGACTGCGCCGGTCCGAGCGCGGCTGCATAGATTGCATAGATTACATGCAGACATGACATGCATTACATGCATTACATACGTAACGTACATACATACATGCATGCATACATGCATAGATACATACATACCTGTGTTGTCGCGCGCGAGGATTGTGCGTAGCCAGGTGTGGCTGTGGCTACGGTGGAAGGCGTGCTGATGTGTTTCGGCGTGGCGGTGCTCTGCTGGCGCGACCTGTTTTGGGACAAAAAGGCAGTAGTGGGGCAACAGATGGGACAAAAAGGCAGTAGCGGGGCAGCGGCGGGGACAAAAGGCAGCGGTGGGGCAGCAGCGGGGACAAAAAAGGCGGAAGTGGGGTAGCAGATAGTAGTGGGGCAGCGGATGGGACAGAAAGGCAACAGTGAGGCAGCAGCGGGGACAGACAGGTAGAAATGGGGACAAAAAGACAGCAGTGGAGACAAAGGGCAGCAGCGGGGACAATAATAAGGCAGCAGTAGGGCCGCAGGAGGGCATAGCCAGGCGAACTACCTGCCGGTGTGCGGCGCGCCGCGCTGGTTGCCTGTTCGACCTAGGTGGGCCGGCACAGGAGACACCACAGCCGCTCCGAAGCGAGAGTAGGCTTCATCGTCCACGGCCTCGAAATCGCACCACTGTGCATACATACATACGTTATACATACGTACATATATCTATTTGCACTCTTGCTTTCCCAGAGCCTCAAGTGCCCACCGGTACTAATCGACATACCTACATACATCCCCTACCTACCTACCTACCTACCTACCTAGATTGATACAAACATACAAACATACATACATACATACATACATACATACATACATACATACATATATACATATATACATACATACATACATAGATACATACATAGATACATATACATACATTTACATGACCTCCAGCGGGTGGGTCGTGCTGAGTGCGTCCAGCCGGGAGACAGATGCCTATATATCATACATAGCATACGTACATAGCATACATACATAACCTAACATAACATAACATGACATAACATAACATAACATAACATAATATAACATAGCATAACAAACATACGGAACATATCTCGAAGTCAAAGTCAGACGCGATATAGAGAGAGAGAGAGAGAGTGGAGGCGACGATAGTGTCGCGTGTCAACATAACATAACATAACATAACATAACATAACATAACATAACATACCTCGAAATCAAAGTCAGACGCGATGGAGAGAGTGGAGATGCGACGATAAAGTAACATAACATATCACAACTAACATAACATAACATAACATAACATAACATAACATACCTCCAAGTCAAAGTCAGACGCGATGGAGAGAGTGGAGATGCGACGATAACGTAACATAACATATCACAACATAACATAACATAACATAACGTAACCTAACATACCTCGAAGTCAAAGTCAGACGCGACGGAGAGAGTGGAGATGCGACGATAACGTAACATAACATATCACAACATAACATAACATAACATAACATAACATAACATAACATAACATAACATACCTCGAAGTCAAAGTCAGACGCGATGGAGAGAGTGGAGAGGCAACGATAACGTAACACAACATATCACAACATAACATAACATAACATAACATAACATAACATAACATAACATAACATATCATAACATATCATAACAGAACATAACATAACATAACATACCTCGAAGTCAAAGTCAGACGCGATGGAGAGAGTGGAGAGGCGACGATAACATATCATAACATATCATAACATATCATAACATAACATAACATAACATAACATAACATAACATAACATAACATATCATAACATAACATAACATAACATAACATAACATAACATAACATACCTCGAAGTTAAACTCAGACGCGATGGAGAGAGTGAAGAGGCGACGATAACGTAACATAACATATCACAACATAACATAACATAACATAACATAACATAACATAAAATATCATAACATAACATGACATAACATAACATAACATAACATAACATAACATAACATAACATAACGTAACATAACGTAACATAACATACCTCGAAGTCAAAGTCAGACGGGATGGAGAGAGTGGAGAGGCGATGATAACATATCATAACATATCATAACATATCATAACATATCATAACATAACATAACATAACATGACATAACATAACATAGCATAACATAACATAACATAACATAACATAACATAACATAAGTCAGATGCGATGGAGAGAGTGAAGAGGCGACGGTAGTGGATAAGATAAGATAAGATAAGATAACATAACATAACATAACATAACATGTCATAACATACCTCGAAGTCAAAGTCAGACGCGATGGAGAGAGTGGAGAGGCGACGATAACATATCATAACATATCATAACATAACATAACATAACATAACATAACATATCATATCATATCATATCATAACATAACATAACATAACATAACATATCATAAAATAACATAACATAACATAACATAACATAACATAACATACCTCGAAGTCAAAGTCAGACGCGATGGAGAGGGTAGAGAGGCGACGGTAGTGGATAACATAACATAACATATCATAACATAACATATCATAACATAACATATCATAACATAACATAGCATGACATAACATAACATAACATAACATAACATAACATACCTCGAAGTCAAAGTCAGACGGGATGGAGAGGGTAGAGAGGCGACGGTAGTGGATAACATAACATAACATAACATAACATAACATATCATAATATAACATATCATAACATAACATATCATAACATAACATAACATAGCATAACATAACATACCTCGAAGTCAAAGTCAGACGCGATGGAGAGGGTAGAGAGGCGACGGTAGTGTCGCTTCTCCTCGCACGCGTCTTCTTCCTGAACCTGATAGATTTATGTATGTCTGTATGTATGTCTGTATGTATGTATGTATGTATGTATGTAGTGTCGCTTCTCCTCGCACGCGTCCTCTTCCTGAACCTGAGAGATTTATGTATGTCTGTATGTATGTATGTATGTATGTATGTATGTATGTACATATGTATGTATGTATGTATGTATGTATGCAGTGTCGCTTCTCCTCGCACGCGTCCTCTTCCTGAACCTGAGAGATGTATGTATGTATGTATGTATGTATGTAGTGTCGCTTCTCCTCGCACGCGTCCTCTTCCTGAACCTGAGAGATTTATTCATGTCTGTATGTATGTATGTATGTATGTATGTATGTACATATGTATGTATGTATGTATGTATGTATCTTCTCCTCGCACGCGTCCTCTTCCTGAACCTGAGAGATTTATGTATGTCTGTATGTATGTCTGTATGTATGTCTGTTTGTATGTATGTATGTATGTATGTATGTATATATGTATGCAGTGTCACTTCTCCTTGCACACGTCCTCTTCCTGAACCTGATATATTTATGTATGTCTGTATGTATGTCTGTATGTATGTTTGTATGTCTGTATGTATGTATGTATGTATGTATGTACATATGTATGTACGTATGTATGTATGCAGTGTCGCTTCTCCTCGCACGCATCCTCTTCCTGAACCTGAGAGATTTATGTATGTCTGTATGTATGCCTGTATCTATGTATGTATGTATGTATGTATGTATGTATGTATGTATGCATGTAGTGTCGCTTCTCCTCGCACGCGTACGTCCTCCTCCTGCACCTGAGATATGTATGTATGTATGTATGTATGTATGTATGTAGTGTCGCTAAGCGTCCTCCTCCTGCACCTGAGAGATGGTATGTGTGTATGTATGTATATATGTATGCAGTGTCACTTCTCCTCGCACGCATCCTCTTCCTGAACCTGATAGATTTATGTATGTATGTATGTATGTATGTATGTATGCAGTGTCGCCTCTCCGCGCACGCGTCCTCTTCCTGAACCTGAGAGATTTATGTATGTCTGTATGTATGTATGTACGTATGTATGTATGTATGTATGTAGTGTCGCTAAGTGTCCTCTTCCTGCACCTGAGAGATGTATGTATGCATGTATGTATGTATGTACGTATGTATGTGCAAGCGTACGCGTCCTCTTCCTGCACCTGAGAGATAGATGTATGTCTGTATGTATGTATGTATGTATGTATGTATGCATGCATGCAGTGTCGCTTCTCCTCGCACGCGTACGCGTCCTCCTCCTGCACCAGAGAGATAGATGTATGTATGTATGTATGTTTGTATGTATGTATGTATGTATGTATGTATGTGCACGCGTACGCGTCCTTTTCCTGCACCTGATAGATGCATGTATGTATGTATGTATGAATGTATGTATGTATGTATGTATGCATGTATGTAGTGTCGCTTCTCCTCGTACGCGTCCTCTTCCTGAACCTGAGAGATGTATGTATGTATGTATGTATGTATGTGCACGCGTACGCGTCCTCTTCCTGCACCTGCGAGATGTATGTATGTATGTATGTATAGTATATATGTATGTATGTATGTATGTATGTATGTATGAAGGAATGACAGCCAAGGATAAGATGGCACGC
>WBZZ01000349.1:230000-240000 GCA_019918135.1 Paulinella micropora
AAAAAAGGTGGAGGATTCCAGAGACCATGCCTTGGGGCGTATCCTGTTCAATCGGATGATTGGGCCACTTGAAACTAAACGTAGACACAGAAAAAGGCCGCTTACGTTTCTTGGAATAGCTTTCTGCTTCTTCCTCCACCTCGAATTTGTCTTCTTCTTCTTTCGCCTTTTCTTGGGAAGAGTCTTGATCAGAGCTGTCAGCAGATAAGCTCTACATGGCACAGTCAAACAGAAAGCAGATATACAACGTAATTTATGTACGTGTGTTTGCATGTATGCATGTATGTATGTGGAGTTGCATGCATGTAACGTTTAACCCATCGACCACAAAGTCCCATAGCACAACCATAACAACATTACCATCACCATCACCACCACCATCACCGCCACCACCATCATCTACCAATATCATCATCATCATCATCAACAACAACAATAACAATAACAAGGACAACACAACAACAACAACAACAACGACGACGACGACGACGGCGTGCACCACCACCACCACCCCAACAACAACAACAACAACAACGACAATAACAACAACAACAACAACAACAACAATGACAAGACAACAGCAAGAACACGTCGACTACTCCTACCCCTGCCTTCTCCTACCCCTCCTCCTGCTCCTGCTCCTCCTTCTCCTCCTCCTCCTCCTCCTCCTACTACTACTACTACTACTACTACTACTCCTACTCTTCTTCTTCTTCTTCTTCTTCTTCTTCTTCTTCTTCTTCTTCTTCTTCTTCTTCTTCTTCTTCTTCTACTACTACTACTACTACTACTACTACTACTACTACTCTGCTGCTGCTGCTATTACTACTACTACAACTACTACTACTACTACTACTACTACTACTACTACTACTACTACTACTACTACTACTACTACTACTACTATTACTACTACTATTACTACTACTACGACTACTACTACTACTGCTACTACTACTGCTGCTGCTGCTGCTGCTGCTGCTACAACTACTTCTCCTGCTACTTCTAATGCTCCTACTGCTACTACTGCTACTACTACTACTACTACCACTACTACTACTACTACTACTACTACTACTACTACTACTACTACTACTACTACTACTACTACTACTACTACTACTATTATCATTATTACTACCACTACTACTACCACTACTACTACTACTACTACTACTGCTACTACTACTACTACTACTGCTACTACTCTACTACTACTACAACTACTACTACTACTACTACTACTACTACTACTACTACTACTACTACTACTACACTGCCACTTACTAATAATTCTGTTACTACTTCCACCACTGCAAATACACCTCCATCTACTACTACTACTACTACTACTACTACTACTACTACTACTACTACTACTACTACTACTACAACAACAACAACAACAACAACAATCACAACAAGAACTACAACAATAATGACATGACAACAGCAGCGCAACAACAACCACCGTAACAACCAACAACAACAACCTCAACAACGACTGTAACAATCAACAACAACTACCTCCTCGGGCACAGACTCGGTTTCCGATTCGAACCAGTCCGCCGCACCTCCTAATTGCTGGAAAACAACAACAGTGACAGCGCAAGTGATGATTAATGACCAAGAACATCACATTCGAACAAAGCTCACCTCGGCAAGAAGACGGGCTGCCGCTAGTTCAGTCTGGGAAATAACAACAGTGAAAACGCCATCGAATGCAACAAAACAGAACAGCTGTTTGGGATTGTTATGTCCGGTCAAAATTACTAAGCACCATAGGCACTAACTTCATATGCCTCGTTCTCAGCCGCACTTTTCGTTGTTGTTTGTGCAGCGGCTCGTTTGGAAGCTCTGAACAAGAGCTTTCTATCGAGCCACGACACAGATTCTGGACACGGGAATCGATTGAATTGTTCATGGATTACGTATATTTTGGCACACAACATCATGCACCCCGAGAGGTTACAGTCCACCGTCACTTCAAGCGCTTCGTTTTCAGCTGATTCTAGTGTATTCCTTGTGTCACGGCTCATTTAAAAGCTTTGACCAAGGGCGTTCACATCGTTGAGGCGCAAAAGTTGGTCGATTGAAAGTATTGCTAACGTATGTTTTGGCACACAACATCATGCACCCCGAGAGGTTACAGTCCACTGTCCCTTCAAGCTCTTCGTTTTCAGCTGATTCTAGTGTATTCCTTGTGTCACGGCTCATTTAAAAGCTTTGACCAAGGGCGTTCACAGCGTTGAGGCGCAAAAGTTGGTCGATTGAAAGTATTGAAGTCATCCTTTATGGTGCTTTATGGATATGAGAACACGTTCAAACGTTTACCTAGTACTTTACCTCGGTAAGAACATAGGTGGCTTCTTCGGTCTGCATTTCGTTGTTGTGTGAGTCGCACCTTCTCGTGGTTGTGTGACTTGCAAGACTCTTGCATTTTCGATGATTTGACCCACCATCAATCAAGTCAAGAATGACCAGTACGGCACGTACGGAAAATAAATCTGAGTGGAATTATCCGCTATTTACGGCGTCAGGTTTGCACGTCAGTTTTTCTGGTGATAAGTGGTTAGGAAGTGCGTGAGCGCCTCTAACGCTAACGACTTTAGAAGGAATCTTGATTGTGATCTGTATTAAGAACCAGTCAGTGTGCTGGGATGTCATAAACATCTTGAGGAGTACCAAGGCCTCTATTACGGAAACCAAACCGCAATGAACCTGCTAGTACTCCTGCTCTACCAAGAGAAATAAAACGTCTTCCACCAGATCTGCGAGTCAATTTGCTTCGAAATCTCTGAGATGCACGTCTTTCAAACTTGTGACAGTTTTGATAGACCTTTTCGTTTGACTAGTATTTACTTTATATGTATATACATATATGTAATATATATGTAATATATGCCTGTCTGTCTGTCTGTCTGTCCGCTTTTCTGTCTGCCTTCTTTCTACCTTACGTCTGTCTGTCTGTCTGCCTTTTTCTCTACCTACCCGTCTGCCGTCCGTCTGTCCGTCTGTCTGTCTGTCTGCCTGTTGCTGGTACTGAGAGAGAGATAGATAGATAGATAGATAGAGAGAAAGAGAGAAAGAGAGGGAAAGAGAGAGAGAAAGAGAGAGAGAGAGAGAGAGAGAGAGAGAGAGAGAGAGAGAGAGAGAGAGAGAAAGCAAGAAAGAGAGAGAGAGAGAGAGAGAGAGAATCAAGCGAGACTCGTCTTTTCCTCACCTGCTCTGTGGCTGACCCTTTTTTTCTGCGTGCCTCAAGCGTCTGCCATGCCCAAAACGAAGCAGCAACGCGTATCCTCTTCCGCCCCGAACTCCTCTGCTCGCAGTCTCGACGACGAAGATGTCTATATGGCCGACTGCTCTTGGCATCGTGCACGACCCGCACGCTGTCAAGCTGTGCGCGTCGCTGCTAAGCCTGTTGGAGCAGCTCAAGAAGCTGGCGGGTGGCCGCGAGGAGAAAGTGTCCCGCTTCGCGGAGAAGCCCGGCGCTGATATCCATGGAGTATCGATTGACGCATGAAGGTAGCTTATCAGTGAGGTGCATGCAACAGATCATAGAAGGACTGGACACTTCGACGACGGAAGCGAGGGAGAGCCTGGCGCACGAGATTGCACAGCGGAAGGCAGACATCGCAGGGCTGGACGAGGAGGTGGCCAAGCTGGGTAAGCAGATTCAGGACAGCCAAGGGGAGGGAGCAGAAGCAATCGCGCTGCAGCTAGGCAATGTGCATGCCATGATTTGGAAACACAGAGTAGCACTGAAGGAGCTGGAAAGCAAGAGGGAGCTAGAGGTCAAGGCCAAGGTGCAGCGGGTCAAGACTTGTGTGCAGTTGTTGACGACGGAAACATCGAGTGCGGCAGAGCAGGAAGTGAGGATGGTGCCGAGACGTGATGCAGGCATCTATATGTTAGCGGCATGTCGCAGTACCTGACTTCGTTTTTGTCTACTGTCGAAAGATACGATGTGAAGCAGAACAGGTGAGATGCAGTAGCGTCCATGAACTGCAAGCGAGCAGGTGTTGCAATGCGGTGCTGGGCGGTACGGTCTACGCAATCGGTGGCCATAATGGTGAGTCGAGGCTCAGTTCAGTGGATCGCTTCAGTCCTCATAACGGATGCTGGAACTGACTCCACTTTTGACATCTTCTGGAGAAGGGTTTGCGGTAGGTGCTCTCAACGGCAGGGTATATGTGGCGGGGGGATTTTTCCGTGGTGGGATTACTGCCTCTTCTGTGATGAGCTTCGAGGCGGGAGCCAATCAGACCCAAGAACTGGCTACGATGACCTATCGCCGTGGCTATGCAGCTGGAGCGGTACTGCATGGTTTCTTCTACGTACCGGGAGGTAAGAATGGCAAAGAAAGCTGCAGGACGGTCGAGAGGTACGATCCCGCCAGCAACACTTGGGAGCTAGTGACATTTATGATAAGCAAGAGAACCGCATGTGCCACAGCTGCGTTTAATGGATATCTTTATGCCTTGGGAGGGATCGATGAGTCAAAGGAAACCTTGTCTTCTGTGGAGCGCTTCGATCCTCGACTAGACAGGTGGGAGGAGGTAGCTTCCTTGCAGCAATTGCAAAAAGGCGTGGCGGTAGTCGCGTTGGACGGTCGACTGTATGCCATGGGGGGCACCAAATCAGGCCATGCTGTGTCCTCAGTGGAGTTGTACAATGCTGAAACCAATTGCAAATGGCTGGGAGCTGGTGGCCCCTATGGCCTCAGCACGCGTCTTTGCTTCTGCTGTCGTGGCATTATAGGGGGCCGCGGGGGGGGGGGGGACAAAAAAATCATAAAAAAAAAAAAAAAAAATCACAGGCAAACAAGCAAGCGCTTGATAGCCTTAGCAAAAATGACGGCTCTGGAAGCTATTCAAAGGCAGATGTGTACACGCTTGCGAATGTGAGTGGGGGATATCTGACGGGGCGTGTGATATGTGTGACCCATATGCATGTCATTCTCCGCTTGGAGTGTTGTCCCCGATTTTTTTTTTCTTCCTAAAACAAAGTGAACTGATAATCAGGCCGCTGAGTCAGTTTTCTTTCAAGTTCCTCTATCCTGTTTCATTTTTTGCAAACATTTTCAACATTACCATTATGATATTACTTGAATGACTGAGTCACGGCCCGTCACTCGGACCGCGTAGTCGGGAAGTACTGACCGCCACTCGAAGGCCGGGAATAAGTGGGAAGCGGCCGCCAGTAAGACTAGGATCAGCCGCACACTGCGCCGTTACGGAGGCTATGATACTACGTGACTCAGCCTAGAAGTATCACTAGTCTATTCAACGTGACCGGTCATATGAGCATGATCAGCCTGGTTGTCACCCGTCACTTGAGGTCATCGGGGCTCTGTACCAATAAACTTCCCTTGTCGACTCGTGACTAGTTGTTTAAATAGGTGACGGGTGACTCCGAGTCAGCTTCTGAGAATCTTCAACCGGGCACTGAGCCACCACTCCTACGTGACAAAACTAGGCACCAGTGGCGGAAAGCACAAACAATTTTTGAGACAACTAATGCCGCATTATCTTTGAGTCAGCCTCCCACTCGAGCACAGCTCACAAGCCGCACTGTGTGACCGGAGACCATACACTCATCTTGCCCTCTATCTAACCCTTGCCCTTTCCCTTAACCAAACCTAGCACTTACTCGTTCTTAGGCAAAGGGGTGAGCAGTGGACGGTCACTCGTGGTCTGGTCAACACCTGTTATCAATATTAGTAATGTTAAATAACTATTCTTGGCTCGGAAAATTACTTATGTCCGGCCCAGTCCGAGTATTTGCGCCCTTCTCTGACGCACTTTTCTTTTGAATCATCAAAGTTTCTACTGCAGACGCGGACTTAGGCATTTCACTGATAGCTGTAATATTGTAGAATATTGCAGATTATTAAGTCAGTCTCACAAAAAAAAAAAAAAAAAAAAAAAAAAAAAAAAAAAAAAAACTTGAAAAAAAAATCATGTATATATTATTATATAATAATACCACTTCCGAGGGCCATTTTACTCTTACGCTTTCCACTTAAATATTCCTAGAATTGTCAAGCATTGTAGTCATTGTATTATTGGCTCGGAAAGTCACTGTTTGCGTAAAAAAAAATAGGGCTTGAAAACTTCAAACTTTCTCGGAGAAAAAACTCGAAACTGGCGTAGGCTGTGACTGTTTAAGGTTCAAAAAGGCTCAGTCAATTATTCAAGTCAGTTCAGTCCGAGGCTTTGTTTTCAACTTTTTACGCAAGCACTGTTTTGATAGAATCATGTGACTTTCCACTCGTAGAGCTGAGTGGGAAGCAGAAGAAATAAAATGGCGGGAAGAGGTATCAAGAGGCCTCAAGACATACAAAAAGAGAAAACATGAAGTGTAAAAAAAAAAGCAGTCACAGTTTAAGGTCATGCAGAGACCCAACTTAGATTATTATTTTGTTTCAAAGCATGAAATTTCCTTTTGGAATCTCAGAAATTATTCACTGATCAAATTTATTACGTACTAAGTTGATACAATATGTACATATGTTATGAATAAAAAGGCAGGTGGCCGATCCTCTAAGCCGACGTCACTTGACCCTCCGACTCCACTTTCCACTTATTACTTGGGAGATTCACGAAACAAAACCCCTCCAGCTTTGATCTCATCGTTGACTCCATCAACCAAAGTGATACGACTATGCGAAAGCCACCGTTCGAAAGCTCCACTGGCAGGACAAGAGCTTTCCAACGGAGTGCTCTTGCATTTTTGTACCAGGAGTAAACTATTGATTGAGAAGCATGACTTCAAAAGTTGGGCTGTTTTGCTTTTGAATGTCCCTGGTCATAGTTGACTACTTCTTCAGTAAATACCAAGACTCGGTTGCCGACGCACATTTCTTAGGTGACGCCACAACGACTATATCTGTCTACTATTTATCTATCTACCATACCTATCTACACATGCCGAGCTGGGGGCGGGAGGTCCTCGCATGCGGCAGGCCAACAGCAAAATGATCTATTACCGGGGGGGCATTAACGTGGGAAAACATCCCAAAGTTGAGCTCCTTTTTCTCCAATATTTGAGATTACGAAAAATGCAGAGCGTTGCCGTTGGGGAAAAGCGCTTTTCCTGAGCTTTCAAATGATGGCTTTAGCATGATCGTAGCATTTCGCTTGATGGAGAACGAGGAGATCCAAGTCGAAGGATTTTGTCCCTCTGGAATGTCACCCGATAATACACTGGGCTTGGAATCCTTGTTGAATACTGACTTGAAATTTCGCAGGCGGACCTGCTGTGGGGGCGGCCGACCGGTTTCGAGTCCTAACCTGGTATCAAAAGCTAAAACCTGAAAAAATTACAATTCTCCTCGCAAATAAAACTTCAGAAAAATGATTACGTCTCTCTATAGCTATTTTGGCTCAGGAGCTTCACGGAGTTCGGACTGATTATTATTATTATTATTATTATTATTATTATTATTATTATTATTATTATTATTATTATTATTATTATTATTATTGTATTATTATTATTATTATTATTATTATTATTATTATTATTATTATTATTATTATTATTATTATTATTATTATTGCTACCACTTGGACGACAAGGTGGCCGCCCTGTCGAAGTCTCTGTCGTCAGCCCTGACCAATTGATTTCAAACTAAACAAAGGATGATTCTTTCCAGTACCGATGGCAATAAGAAGCAACAGATCGCCGAAGACTGCTAATGGAGGCCACCTTATGCCAGGGATTTGAGGTGTCAGGGGTCTAACCTTATCACCCCCAACTCTGACTTATCAGCGCCTGGGCAAACTGAGTGCATTGCCGGATTCAACTTGGGTTATAAGCCTGATTTCCTATGTATGTAATGTAATGTATGTAGGTATGTATGTATGCAGGTAGGTAGGTAGGTAGGCAGTGTAGGTTGGTATGTATGCATGCTAGGAAAGGTAATAGGTCAGGTTTGGAAAGCCAACACCTCAACATACAGACTACATACATATATAGATACATAGATACATAGATACATACATACAATAGTATTACCTAACAAGTCTACTGCGCAGCTGCATCAGCTATCTATCTATCTATCTATCTACCTACCTACCTACCTACAGGCGACGCCGAGACAGGGAAATCCAGCACACGCCCCACGAACGTAGCAGTGCCTAGATAGATAGGTAGGTAGGTAGATATATATAGAGTTAGGTAGATAGATAGATAGATAGACAGAGAGTTAGTTAGTTAGTTAGTTAGATAGATAGATAGATAGATAAGATAGATAAATAGATGGATGGATAGATGGATAGATAGATAGATAGATCGTTAGATAGATGGATGGATGGATGGATGGATGAATAGATAGATAGATAGATAGATAGACAGATAGATAGATAGATAGATAGTTAGATAGATAGATGGATGGACAGATAGATAGATAAACGAAGATACCTAGGCCAGGTAGGTAGGTAGGTAGGTAGGTAGATAGATAGATAGATAGATAAATAGATAGATAGATAGATAGATAGGTGGATAGATAGATAGATAGATAGATAGACAGATAGATAGACAGATAGATAGATAGTATGGATGAATAGATAGATAGATAAGTAAAATACCTACGCTAGGGGACTTATTAGACTTGTTACCAATGTCCCCTGCGCGGGCCGTGGGGGTCAGATAGATAGATAGATAGATAAGTAAAGATACCTACGCTAGGGGACATATGAGAATTGTTGCCAATGTCCCCTGCACGGGCCGTGGGGGTCAGATAGATAGATAGATTAGATCGATAGATGGATGAATGGATATATAAAGATACCTACGCTAGGGGACTTATCAGGCTTGATACCAATCTCCCCTGCACGGGCCGTGGGGGTCAGTGTCTCATCGCGGCCTGATAGAGAGATAAATAGATAGATAGATAGAAGATAAAGATACCCGGGGTCAGAGTCTCATCGCGGCCTGCTAGATAGATAGATAGATAGATAGATAGATAGATAGATAAAGATACCCGGGGTCAGCGTCTCATCGCGGCCTGCTAGATAGATAGATACAGATATATAGATAGATAGATAGACAGATAGATTAGATAGATAGATAGATAGATAAATAGATAGATAGACAGATAGATAAAGATACCTGCTTTCTTAGTCCGTGCCACCGAGGCTGCTGCAGCACAATATGACGCAGCAGAATATGACGCGGAGATAATGTAACATGACTACTACTACGACTACTACCACCACCACTACTACTACTACTACTCTACTACTGCTACTGCTTCTACTACTACTACTACTACTACTATTCTACTACTACTACTGCTACTACTGCTGCTGCTGCTACTACTACCACTACTACTACCACCACCACTACTACTACTACTACTACTACTACTCTACTACTGCTACTGCTTCTACTCTACTACTGCTACTGCTTCTACTACTACTACTACTACTACACTACTACTACTGCTACTACTACTACTACTACTACTACCACTACTACTACCACTACTACTTCTCCTCATCCTCCTCCTCCTCCTCCTACTACTACTTCCACTACCACGACCACTACTCCACCTCCTCTACCTCCAAATACTACTTCTACAAACTACCTATCTCCAGCTTGCGTTTGCTGCCTGTCTTCTGCCAATCAGCAGGCCTGTCAGATACCATACATGCATACATACATGCATAACATAACATAACATAACCTTACCTTACCTTACCTTGCATTGCATGACATTACATTACATACCTCCACACCCCCATACCTCCATACCTCCATCCATACATATTACATTACATACCTCCATACCTCCACACCTCCATACCTCCATCCTTCCATCCATACATACATACATACATACATATACATTGCATTGCATGACATTACATTACATACCTCCATACCTCCACACCTCCATCCATCCATCCATACATACATACCTCCATACACACATAAATACATACATACATACGTACATACATACATACATACATACATACCGTGCGGCTGC
>WBZZ01000349.1:245000-247500 GCA_019918135.1 Paulinella micropora
ATAGATAGATAGATAGATAGATATATAGATAGATAGATATAGTCGATGTGGGCGTCGAAGAAGCTGTGTGGGAAGCGAGTCGGGCATACGAGAGAGAGAGAGAGAGAGAGAGAGAGAGAGAGAGAGAGAGAGAGAGAGAGAGAGAGAGAGAAATAAGAACACACGCACGACACTGTCTCACACACACACACACACACACACCAAGTGTAATTCCACCGCCCGCACTCACTGTCGCCTTATCCCCCCCCCCCCCCCCCCCTGCATTCACAGACGAGAGAGAGAGAGAGAGAGAAAGAGAGAGAGAGAGAGGAGAGAGGGAGGGGGGGGGGGGGGGGGGGGTGATAAGGCGACAGTGAGTGTGGGCGGTGGAATTACACTTGGTGTGTGTGTGTGTGTGTGTGTGTTTGAGACAGTGTCGTGCGTGTGTTCTTATTTCTCTCCTTCTCTCTCTCTCTCTCTCTCTTCTGTGAATGCAGTGACACCTCGTCGCATGGCTTGGCGCCTTTTCCACAGAAAGAGCCTGGCGCGGCCTCTGGCCTTGTCCACGCGACGACGACGGTACCTTACCCGTGCATACGACGACAACAACCAACAATGAGGACAAGAGCAAGAAACAGAGAGAGAAAAAGAGCAAGAACAGAGACATAGAGAGCCTGGCGCGCCCTCTGGCCTTGTCCACACGACGACGATGATACCTACCAAGTGGACATGAGAACAACAATAATAACAAGAACAAGACTGAGAAAATCCATTGTCCACAACGACGACGACGACGCGTAATACGTGCACATGACGACGACGACAACGACGACGACAGCGACAACAACAACAATACCAACAACAACAAGGATGCATACATGTCAGCTATAAAGACCATACAGTCCATGAACAAGCTGATCTATCTATCTATCTATCTATCTATCTATCTATCTATCTATCTATCTATCTATCTAGCACTTTTGCTACAACGAAATTTGACGTATGGACCAAAGGTACTGAAACCATATATACATAAATACATATGTAAGAAGAAAGAAGCTACTATATCTATTCAACGTATTGGGCAGTGAAGGTCGGGTAGAAGAAGTTGAGAAATATTACTATATGTAGTAAATGTACTGGCCAGTGAAGGTGGGTAGAAGAAAGATAAGAACGATACTCTATCTATTCAATCTGCCGTTGATATAAGAAAGATACTCTATCTATTCAAGCAGCTTGCTCAAAGGACTGTCCTGCGAAGGCAGAAGAAGCAAGCAACACTATCAATATAGTAGAAGAAAGCTACACTATCAATCTACTGTACGTACTGGCCAGTGAAGGTGGGGTAGAAGAAGAAAGCTATACTGTCAATCTAGAAGAAGAAAGCTACACTATCAAAATCGTAGAAGAAAGCTACACTGTCAATCTAGTAGAAGAAAGCTACACTATCAATCTACTGTACGTACTGGCCAGTGAAGGTGGGGTAGAAGCAGAAAGCTACACTATCAATCTAGTAGAAGAAAGCTACACTATCAATCTAGAAGAAAGCTACACTATATATTCACTGTACGTACTGTGTGAAGGTGGGGTAGTAGAAGAAAGCTACACTGTCAATCTAGTGTACGTACTGGCCAGTGAAGGGGTAGAAGAAGAAAGCTACACTGTCAACCTAGTAGAAGAAAGCTACACTATCAATCTAGAAAAAGAAAGCTACACTATCAATCTAGTAGAAGAAAGCTACACTATCAATCTAGTGTACGTACTGGCCAGTGAAGGTGGGGTAGAAGAAGAAAGCTACACTATCAATCTAGTGTACGTACTGGCCAGTGAAGGTGGGGTAGAAGAAGCTGGCGGCGAGACACAGACTCGCCAGCAGCGCACACGCTCGCATCTGCAACGGTGAACACGGAACAGAGACACAGAGAGAGAGAGAGGGGGGGGGGGGGGGGGGGGGGGGGGGGGCAGGGGAGGGTGGGTGGAGAGAGAGAGAGAGAGAGAAGGAAAGTATTTTTGTGTCACAAAGAGCAAAAAGCGAGCAACGCCTCTATGGAAGGACAAAAAAGTATATATATATATATATATATATATATAGTGAGACGAGTGACGGGTAAGGGCGGCACGAGGAAAATGAGAGAGAGAGAGAGAGAGAGAGAGAGAGAGAGAGAGAGAGAGAGAGAGAGGACCTGAAGGTGCAGCCAGGCCAAGGCCAGCAGCAAGAGCAGGGAACAAGCGTTACCGCCACACTGCATCACCAACTACCAGCAACATCACAACCAACACGCAAATCAGAGCCAAGGAAGCAGCCATTTCTTTTTACTCTGCCAGCAGCAGCAGCTAGGCAGCCAGAGCAACCAACTCGCAGATCAGCGCAAGGAAGCGGCATTTCTTTTTACACTGCCACTAGCAGCAGCTAGGCAGCAAGAACAACCAGCACGCAAACGAGAGCAAGGAAGCAGCGATAGCGAAGAACGACCAACACACAGTATCGATCGGGTCACCTCCACAGAATGTGGCCAGATTA